>OOFC01016351.1:15271-28750 GCA_900323345.1 Pseudochromis fuscus
AACTAAAATAAACACAACACTGCAGCACTTCACTAATAAAAATAAAAATGAGGCACTGAAGTTCTGGCTTTAAATCTTTGTGTGTTTTTTTGTTTAAACACCTTCAGTGTTGGACAGTTTTACTCATCAAGATATTTGTAATATTTTTATGACTTGTAGTTTTGAATTTTACAATCAACATATATAGCAAACAACGTACAAATCGTCAACACTCAAACACCCACGACCAAGAAGGGTCGACCAGCTATTATGGAAAGCAAAACAAATAGTGAGTAAGCTGGTTCAACAGTTAAGTAAATGATATTTGTAATATTTAAATCAAATTAAAAATGAGAAGTGAGGCCTTTTTAAAATGGTTATAGTCACAGATTTGTTACATTTCATGTCAAATGAATCAGCTTGTTGTTTTTCTGAGTTTTGTGTGTATCTACATTAGCTGCAGGGAACAGGAGGATGACATGGAGGAGGATGGCACAGCTTCATGGGGAAGGATTAGATTTGTCAGAGGTAATTTCCAGTGCACAGTAAGTACAGGTGGAGGCTTTATATTAGGTCACATTTAAAAAAAAAGTCTACTACATTAAAAAGAGAAATCAGATCAAATCACAAACATAAGAAAAAGAAGACACACACACACACACACACACACACACACACTCAGTTCAGTACAGCCTCTGCAAAGTGTGGGAGGCAATTTTAACAAAGAAGAAACTGCAGAAGAAACATGAATCACAGAGCACTTAAAGTACTCATCAGATTCACTGATGCGACTTTTCTTTATTTCAGAAATCAAAACTTTTGCAGCAAACTGAGTCAGAACTTTTACAAAAAGAGACTTTTTTTCTTCCTGTTCTTCTGATCTGTGCTTTAAACACAGTAAAGTTCATTTTTATTTTTTTTAAACTGACAAAATAATATGAATCTACTTCCAAAAGTAGTTTTGAGACATCTCTGGATGAACTACTTCTCTGTGACTTTTGTGTACAACATACTGTACCTGTAGCTTTTTATTGGCTCACAGAAATGTCCCTTTGTCTCCTGCACTTTTATTAAGCTAAGTAACGGCATGTCTGTTCATCTCTATAAACCAAACACTCATATTTTCTTTGACATACATTAAAAGTCAGACACATCAGGAAAGTGATATGATGAAGATGTTGCTGGAAGCCTTCGCAGCCTCTTCAAAGTTAAGCGTACGCAGGTCTTGATGTGAACATTGCTCAGTGCTGGTGCAGTGCCACTTTAAAACATTGCATAACATGTATTTGTGTAGAGACACAGACGTCATTAGAGCCCCGACAAAGCCCGTTACATGGACCCTCATCACAGAGGCCGCGCTCCGATCTGTTTGATGAATGGTGAGAACCCAAACGTAGGAGTCATAGCAGCATTTCAGACAACAGCAACACCTACAGTTTGTTCTTAGTTGTTTTCACATCCAATGGTTGTACGTAGTCAAAACAATATAAAATGTGTCATCGCCAAATACTGCACTGTGCAAAGACACAGTGGGCAGAGTAATTTGAGAGGATGTTGTGATCAACTGACCCTTTGTGTTTGATGTAATTGGACATCTGTCAATTTCACCTATTTATAAAGTGGTTTGGATGATCTGGTTTGTTCATTGGTCTGTTGACAACATTGTCCTTTGTTGTACTGATAGCTCATAGGAAACTCTGCAGAAAGCTCTGAAAATTAAATTGATGTAAGCCTCTGTTTACTGTTTACTGTCACTGCAGGTCTGAGGAGAGTGGACAGTAAAGCTGCTCTTTACACTTGTCTGCAGTTTTAAAATTCATTCAGCTCAGGCGACTGTGGCTCATCTTCAAATGGTAAGAATGAGAGTTCGATCCTCCGGCCCACATGATGTCAAACTGTCTTTAAGTGAGACACTGAACCCTTAGTTACTCTTAATAATAATAATAATAATAACTTTATATATATGGCGCTTTTAATAAGAGAAGTTTACACAGTGCTCAACAAAATAGGAGCCAGAGAGAAAGCAAAACAACAAAACCCAAACAAAAGACGAGGACTGAAGACAACAGGGACAGGAACCCAGGCAACGCAAGAACCCAACTACACAGGCTCAGTAGTGGACAGTAACAGAGTACATTTACTTGAGTACTCTACTTATGTACATTTTTTTAGTATCTGTACTTTACTTGAGTATTTGTTTTTTTGGAAACTTTTACTTTCACTCTGCTACATTTCAAAGACAAATATTGTACTTTGGACTCCACTACATTCCCAGGAAGTGTGTGGTTACTTACTTTATATACAGTATATGCTGCAATGTGTTTCAGGCAGTTTGTCCAGGTAGAGTTACCGTCACGCAAATCAGCAGGAAGTGACCGGCAGCGAAACCAAACAATAAAGAGGGAAGACAGGAAACAGCACGGTTTTGTCGTTTTACATTTTTTTAAAAACGCTAAACAGCATGTTAGCCTCTTGATGGGAAATTTGAAAACAAAAAAGCAAAACTGAACAGTCACCAACAAAGTTTTATACACACTCTGCAGGAAGGAGTTTTCTTTTCATCGAAGCACTTTCAGATTAAAATATCACATTAACAGGAAGCAGACGTTAGTCGGGGAACAATACAGCAATGTACTGATATTAGAAAATGTCCTTTTACTTTGTACTTTTGAATATTTAAGTATTTTTAAATGCATGTACTTTTGAGTACTGTATCAGTACTTTGACTCAAGTACTTAAGTTGAGTACTTTGTCCACCACTGCACAGGCTGAGACGGGAAAAAAAAAGAGTTTTCAGCAGAGATTCAGATCTGTAGCCACTGAGTGTGTGGGTGAATGAGAGGGGAAAAAATAAGCCCCATATCAATGCATCCATTTACCATTTACTGAGTGTGGTGACAGAGCTACAACAAGGACCTCTGTACTCAACTCTGAAGTCCTCTGACACAACGGATTGCCATCAGCCTATTACTTTACTGATCACTATTAAAGCATTTTAAGGGCTAATATTGGTGTGTAAATATTAACCTCCTGCGTTAGCTCCTGGTGTTATTGTTGCGTTGTAACACTGACTACACTATAACACTGAAAGACAAGTGAATGTTTAACATTCAGGACAAAGGTGGAGAGAGACAGAGACGGAGAGGTTGTGTTTTATGGTACAGATTGGCAGGCGATCCATTATACTTCTTGTCACTTTACATCAACATGATCAATGTGACCTTGTTGATTGCACCAGGGTGGGGCAGTAGCAGGTGCAGCTGCACACAACTTAATGAAAACGCACCAAAACCTTGTGTACTTGTTATCTGCACAAGGATACAGCTTCAGCTTACACATGACTTACTGAACTGATTATCCGATGACTTTTCCTTCCTAATTTTTACTCTAAGATGTATTTTTAACTCTGTCCTTTATCTGCAGTGTCATTAATTCATCTGGAGAATGTGTCATGAAAGCCCTGTAGCCTCCGTCTGACTCTTTTCCAAGGTTTATAGTTTATATGTCTTTAAAACATATATAATTAGAATTTTTCCAGTGACATTAAGAGATCTCAGATATTTCAAACCCACTTTCTTTCAGAGAAATGGCTTCTATTAAGCAACGCATGATAGGCTTCAGTTTTTCCACCCAGGTTCCCTGCCAAGAGTGATGAATAATGCAGCTTTTTAATTCAGAATTTAACTGAAAGATGCATTAGCAGAATCTCTAATATTAGCGTTGTGTTCCGGAAGAGAGCAGATATAATTATAGAATCTGATTGCTCTCCATCTCCACCATCATCTCTGACGTGTTGTTTACGAAATACGAATCAAAGGGATAATAGACCGGCATCCACCTGCTCACTCACCTGAATATAAATGGGAATATTTAGCAAAGACAAAACTGCATCCCAAGAAGCTGTGAGTGGGAGAGCAGCACAAAGAGGTAGATCTTCTTTCCCGACTCCAGTTTTAACACCCACAACAAATCTAACAACTGCATAAACTAATGGATGAAGTCATAAATTGTAACAGCTTTTGATACTGACCAATACTGAGCCAAGTTTTACATTTGAAATAAAGATATCCCACAGTTAATGCCAATATCCTCACACCCGGAGGATGTATTATTTTATATCTTCTCGACTGTGTTGCTGTGACACGTATTATGGTAAATTACTGCTGATTCAGTCTGATGGTTTTTAGTTTTCGAAGCACACATTATACAGGGTGTAAGACTCTCACAGACAGCAGTTGCTATAGCAGCAGGATCGTATTGTGTTGATTGTATGCAAGAAAATCAGACCCACAAAAAGGCACCTATACAACTAGATTAACCAAATATATAGTAGCACAGTCCGTGCAACATTTTACCAGGAAGCAAAGTAGTTTAAATGTAAGGTTGAAAAAAAAAGATGATTTTCATGTTTATTTTAAATGCTGCTGCAAGAAAAAAAAGCCATTTCGTGTCCTTGTGCCAGACAGAGCTCTCAGCAAAGTAAATGAGCACAGCTCCGATAATCCCTCCAGTAACAGAGAGGGAAGGAAAAACTGGCAAAAAATGCAAACAAACCACTATTATCCACCATGAGTGCCAGTACGAAAGAAAACATTTTAATGCCATTTAGCATTTTAATTTTCAGCATGAAAGAAAATTAACAATGAGTTTGCCATTCTCCACTCGCTGGCAGTGAAAATAAATTGCATTTTCTCTTTTTTTGTCAGAGCTTTGTTACCACGTTTTGGCAGAATGCTTGTTGTACCACAGTGCGACAAAACAGGATGGTAAAATTTTAATTACGACAGATCACTTAGGAAGCACATTTAATATACTTACAAGTTTGATTTTCATAGGTCTACACTGTCAGTGCTGCAGAGCTTCAGACCTGCATATATGAAGATTTTGTTTTTGATGATTTGGTTTTAAGATCCAGTCTGCAACGTTTAAAATAATGAGTTCTTCATTAAAACTTGTTTGTTTTTTGAATCAGAATCAGGATTTATTCAATCCAGAGGGAAAATGAGTCAGATACAATTTCTCACAAAGCAGAAAAATATTAGAAAGAATTGGTAGAAAAATAATAAAATAAAGTTTGAATATGAAATAGGAATCAAATTCAGTATGAAAATATATAAGTAGTATTGAATGAAGCACATTACACAGTGTGTTAGATGGAGGCAGATCATTTTATCATAGGGATATTTAGATATAATTGACTGTATTGAATGAACTCAAATGAATGTATTGATTTAAGCAGAGGATCTTTACTCAGCTATATATCATATATGTAGAATTCATATGAATAGTATTTACAAAATTTGTTTTTTCATATCAACTCAAAATGTTTTTTTATTTTAATTAATTCCTTTTTATTTTCCTTGTTGAATCTACTCATATTAAATATATGACTGTGAAGGCCGTCAGTCAGTCATCTTCTATACCTGCGTCTCCACACTTGGATCGCGGGGGTCTGCTGGAGCCTATCCCAGCTGGGGCAGGAGGCGGGGTCCACCCTGGACAGGTTGACAGCCTATTGCAGGGCTAACATATAAGCAAACAACCGCTCACGCTCCCACTCACACCTACGGTCAATTCACCTAACAGCCGGAGTATCCCAAGGAAACTGAGGACATGCAAACTCCACACAGAAAGGCCTGAGCCAAGATTCAAACCTCGAACCTTCTTGCTGTGAGGCACAAGCGCTAACCGCTGCACCACCATGCCGAACACAAGGGATTGATTTAATTCAGATGTGCTCAGCACCAGTAGTTAAATTCAGATAACACTGATTTTAATCTGGTACCTTAATTGGTTTGAGACAGTGAAGCAGTGCATGTTGTTTCTGATCTGGAGAAAGTTCAAACAAACAGGTCCCACATGTGGAAACTAGCTTTTGATGGCAGAAAGATTATTGATCTTAACAATATTAAGAATGAAATACAAATACAGTCTGTGGTACATGGAGAAACATACTTACAGTGCACGAAGAAGTGTGCACAGTTGGTGGCCACGTCATACAGGAAGTGTGCACTGTCAGAAATGGCAGGCCCCTATTAAAGTTAAGTCAAAGGACCTTTACAGAGTCTTGCAGGAACACTGATGTGGAAACTATGACTTGGATTTAAAAGAGGACTGGATGAATTACTCTCCTGCAAGCAGAGGCAGCTCTATCTGAGTTATGAGATTCTGAAGGTTCATGTTTAAGTAGCTCCACTAGCTATCATCCTAAACATTTATCCTAGAGTGTAAGCATCTGTTGTGCAGTGAGAGACAAAGGGAACAATATTAAAATTATAAATAAATGGGTTCATGTATTCACTGTGCCGCTATAGCTTGAAGAATATTTAAAAATACCACATGTGCTGATCTGGCATGTGTCCTTTCCTTATGTAACGTTTGGAGCCAACACCATATATTTGGAGCATGTGTGTGCTGAAGAGAAAAGTACCCTGAGAGGAAAAATACATATCTTCCTTCTGTAGGGAATGCTATCGCTGATTGGACGGTGACTGTGTGGCGCTGAGGAGGAGAGCCCGATGCTGAAGTCTATTAAGATGCAGACCATGTGTTTACATTGAGTTCCCTTGAATATGTTCTAGCTTTAACTGACTTTCCACTCGTGTCCCTCATGAGTGGGAGATGAATGGGGTGAAAATAAAAATAAAAAATCAGGGGAAAAAAACTGGATGGGAAAGAGATAGAAAAAAAAAAAAGTGACGTGGAAATCTCCTGAAACAGCAAACAGCCGAGTTACATAAGGGAAGAAAATAAGATCACTACAACATGTATGACCATGGGAACATTTTTTCTTTGTTGTCTCTGTACTTTAATGTCATAATTGCGGGAAATACATTTCTGTGGTGGTTTTTTAATAGAAATATTTAGTTTTAGTAAGATGCTTGGACACGAAGGTATTGAAGTCAAGGGAGTTATTTTATTCATGGCCACTGTACAGAGCAAGTAGGTCAACCCTGTCGCTATGAATAAAGTTTAAACATTACCACTTCCATACAGGTATTTAATGTATGATGTGTCATGGTCTCTGTGTTCCTCTGTGTCTTCCCTGTTGTGTTTTCCTGTGTTTCTTCCTGTCTTTTTGTTTTTTTTAAGTCTGTTTCCCACTATGTCTTGTTGTCTTTACCTCTGGTCATTTCCCCCCTTTGTGATCGTCTCCACTACTGACTTTCACCTGTACTCAATTAGTCCTTCCACTATAAACACCACAGACCGTCCTCATGTTGAAAGTGTGTCAATTAAAACTAGTCACCCGTGTCCACAGTGTAATTTTGGAGTCATGTTTTGACATTGGTAATTTCCTGCTGCTACCTTTTGTTCGCTGAACCTTTGTTTGAATTTTTTCCTCCACTTCTTGTGATTCTCCTGCCTTTTGGGGTTTTTCTTTATCAGGTTTCGGATGATCAAAGCGCATCTTTTGTTGCAAACTGCCACTTCATTGTGTTTTTTGTGTCCCTCAGCTGCCTCTCCACAACATGATGAACAAGTGGAGATGTTTGTCTGAGTCGGTGTGACGGATACAGATGTTTGTCATGTGCAAGGGTCCATGCAGACCCAACCTCCACATGAAGCCTTAAATCTGGGATTCATGTGGACTGTCTGAAAAGTAAACAGGAGGCTCATTTCATGCACTGTGCGAGCTGGTAAACCCCCTGCTTTTGTATTATTTGATGTTTTTTAGTTGTACTCTTCCCCTGGATGAACTTGTAAGATTTTTTTACATTAGTGGGCACCATCATTCATTTCAGATGATAAAAATTGATGTCTTGATGCAGCTGGTATTACATTTCGTTCCAAACATATTTTGCTGTTGCAAATTATGAAAAGATAACAGCTTTGCCTTACCTCTGATGTTTGGTTTGAAGGGCATACAATAGCAGCAGTACTTCAGTGGTGAACCCATCTTTAAGTGGCAGATTTGTTTTCAGGAAACACTTGTATTTCACCTCAGCTTTCTGTGGTATAAACTCAAAATCAGATGTGAAAACTATACATATACAAATGTCCCACGAGTTAGTCTTTGATGTGCCCACAACGGCTGTTTTTTTTTTTATTATCCTGGAGGGCTGTCTGACAGTTGGAGAGAGGACTAGCTCCTCCATTTCCTCTGACTATTTCTCACATACTTTTCTCGAGCTATTCATCAAGTGCAGAAAGAGAAAACAATACCGTGGCGCGACCCTGTCTTTTGAAGAGGCTGCCTCGCTCGACATTTGACATTCCTCTGGCACAGCATCACAGATCTACTTCTTCACATATCAGCTTGTGCGGCTCAGATAATACAATGTGACTCGACCAAAATAGTCCGGTACATCGATGGTTGTTAGGTCGGCACTACCACCAATTTTGCGTGAACCTCTTTGATCCAAAATTACACCTGAATGCTGCTGTGATAACAAAGTACTTTGAATCCAATGTACAGACTTACAAAGGCCTCTCTTACTTTCTCTCTTGCCATCTGTGATACATCTGTTTTTCACACAACCAGACTGCTCAGCATCCCCCAGCAGGGCTAACTGACAAGAATAACGTAGGACATGTTATGGTGGATTATCCCAGTTAGTGCCTGTTTATGTGATCAGTTCACAGTTTTGGACAATGACAGCATTAAAGGGAGTTTCTGAAAAGGGATGTTGAAGCAGAAGGATCCTCACAACTCAACGAGTCATTTGACCGGACTCTATTTCCTCCAACATTGGTATCCACCAGCCATTTAAATGAAAAAAAAAAAACATATTGTGTTTTTATGCATATTTATAGTACAAATGAAGTAGGTTCAGGAAGTGGGTTCAAAAACCAGGTCTAGGCAAAAGTGCAATACGGTGCAATACACCTGATGGCCACTAGATGCTGGCTGCAAAAAATATTTCAATATAAGTCAACTCTTCCTATAGATATTAGGCTTCAATAAGAGGAAGATGGTAAATGGAGTTAGGAGCGCTAAACATTTATATAGCGCTTTCTTGACCTTAGCTAGGTCCCAAAGTGCTTTACAAGGCAATTCATTCACCCATTCACACACACACACTCACACACCAATGGCTACAGAGCTGCCATGCAAGGCGCTAGCCATGATTGGGAGCAACTTAGGGTTCAGTGTCTTGCCCAAGGACACTTCGACATGTGGACAGGAGGAGCCTGGGATCGAACCGACAACCTTACGATTCATAGGTGACCCACTCTACCACCTGAGGCACAGCTGCCCAGGTTTAGGGGTGTGGTTAGTTTGACTGACAGATCTGGTCACCAATGAGACTAGACCAGAACTCGAGTCATACACATCAGCTAGCGAACTTGGGTTCAAGGGTTAGACCCGCCTCCTCACTGACTGACAGGTCTGGTCACCAATGAGACAAGACCAGAACTCCAGTCTTACACATTAGCTAGCGAACTTGGGTTCAAGGGTTAGACCCGCCTCCTCACTCCTCCCCTCTTATTCAAATATGCCCCCAACATGGTGACGTTCAAATGCAAAACTGCTGCCTTCAAAACACAAATCCACAAACCAACTGAAGGTCATTTTAGCTTCGTCCACAGTCTATGATATTAGTGCATATCTAACATCACTGCATGAAAACTGGCCCATGTATCAACACTTATTTTTCGTGTAGTCATATTTAAAAACAAAAAAAAGAGATGATAGACAACAAAAGGTGATGCGTGTCCTCGTGTACAGGTGTTTATAAAGGTAAGACAATCCAAGGTATCTGATAACATTACTTTAACACCAGCTTTGTCATCGGCTTCAACTGAGAACACTGTCGCTGCCTTTATGAAACTGACAAGCCAGTCATGTTCCCTTTGTCTCTCTGTCGCCCTTTTATTATTCCTGACTGTACATGTAACAAAAATGTGATGTTGCTGTGAAGAGCTTGTGATGTAAGACACTGCACATAGCCGGACGGATTAGCCCATTTTGTCTCAGATTTCTCTGGCTTTTCTTCCCGCTGAAAAAAGACTCCCAGGCAGAATGCCAGGATCCCCGAGGAGAGTTCAAACATTTGTCCTGTGTCACTTACAAGAACACCAGTACAGGAAGAAATACATTAATTACCGGAGGGAAAAAATTGTTATTTAAAAAAGGGGGAAAGTGATATTCATGTAGGGCTTGGCGCGGTGCCCAACACTTGGAGATAACCGGCGGGTCGAAGGTTGAGTTGTTCAAAGCAGACCCAGCGAGTCCGTTTGGACAGCTGAAGTCCCTACTGCAGCCAGATGCTGGAAATAACACTTAAAGGGAAGTGATTAGCGAGCCGCTTATCTTATTTGTCCTTGTTGATTTTAAGCGTAAGCACTTTATGCGCTCACACAAATGCAGACAACAGTCAGTGACCTCATGAGATAGTCTGTAGAAGTTGTCAGACAGAAACAACATGTGCATGAACCAGCTCCGTTTTATGCAACAGTACCACCCACAGACTGAGACAACAAAAAAAGAAGCTAAAGCTCTGTCCCACACACCGTGGACGCTTCGAAAGAAAAATCTTTCTTTCCTGGGAATAAAAAAGGACGTTCAGAGTGGGGACAAAATGGCCAAGTGAAAAACACTGAAATGAATGTTGTGCATTTTAATGTTGACAGTGTTGGCTGAAAACCAGGACTGGAATAATCCAAGTGTTTCAAATACGAGAATCTACTTTCAACCAATCCAACAAATGAATTCTCATAAAATATCAAACACACTTTAAAAGGGAGGAAGTCGATTGACAACTCTGTGTCTTTGAGCCTGTTTCTCATCATAACTGAAAATGTTTAGTGTGATTGATTGATTGATTGATTGATTGATCACCTTTGTTTAAGATTCTCCACAAATCATTGAAGGAGACCCTCATTTTTTTATATAAAAAAAAACAGAATGAGTATAAGTCATAACTTAAAATAAAATGTAATGATGTAATATAATCATACACTGTATATAGAATGGATGAAGCAAGTATGATGTCACCTGTTAGGCTGTGTGACTTTGAAACCAGGAGTTTTGAACGTTGCCATGTTGGTTGTTTAGAGCCAGAAGTGACCATATTTGGATATGAAGAGAGGAGTGAGGGGGCGGGTCTGAGCCCTGAAGACGAGGTCCAGTCTGTATGAGACTTCAACACTGGTCTCATTGGACCCCAGACCTGTCAATCAATCTAACCACACTCCTTAATATTTCTCTATTTGAAGACCAATTTTTTTGGAGATAGCCTCTTGTGGTGGTTGGAGGTATTGCATTTTTTTGCACTTCCACATTGACCTAATAGACATTGCTTCGTCCATGTCTATGAGCTGTTTATGGTTAAAATAGTTACAATAAGACAAACTGATGACATCATGAATATGGATATATGAAATCAGCGAAAACAATTACAAAACGTTCCTGAAGTGTCCAAGTGTATTAAAGTGGCGACTTGGAGGTGAAATTGTAGAAAGATTTCCTGAGTCTAAAAGCAGTCTTTCCAAAGTCAGTCCGACCACAGTGTAAGACCAACCAGTCACTGGAGTGTGTTGGAAATGGACCAGAGTTCCAGTGAAACAGAGAAATGAGGCACTGGGGTGTTTTTCCAATCAGAGCTTTATAGATAAAGAGCTTCCAGTGAATATCGCTGAGAGCCATGGCTCATGTACAAAATACAGTGGTGAGTGTTGTAGCTTTCTGATGAATCTATAGTGGTATTTATAGTACTTTTATAAGATATCAGTGATGGGATAATCAACACCTCTCTGTCCACTCTTTGTGACAAAAGCATCACTGGGCACTTCCCCATAATAATATCTGCCTTTCAATGCACAAAAGGAAAAATCAATGTCCTCAACATTTTCTGGAATTGCGGTTTTCTTTGATTGATTGTCCGCTCCCTCCTCGCTCGTCTGTTCAGAAAATCATTGTTTCTTCTTGGACGAGACACAATAAAAAAGACAAAAATACCCCTCTAAATGCAAAGGCTTCTTTGTAAAGCTAAACTATTGCCCCCATTTGAGACACTGTATTATCTCACAAGTTTATGGTGAAAAAAAAATAATAAATGTGTGCCACAACTTCCCTCTGGTGAGGAAGAAATGAACTTCACAGGCAGTCTGGTAAAAGGTGATATAATGCCTGAGAAAATCCCATGGCCTCCCCCGTCTCTCCAGCAGGCTACCCCTCACTGACCCTGTTCTTCTGAGAGAGGATGATAAACGGTTCGGCACCAGTCTGCATTTTCCCTGAGAGAGGATGATAGTGACTGTGGGTACTGTGGGGCGTCGCTTCCATTAACATCTGCAGCTAAAGTCTCGCATTAAAACTTACTGAACTCTGTGAACTGTCTCTCCTCTGAAAGTGAGCTTTGGTATGTGCAGCCATTCGCCTGAGCTGTTAGAGGATGCCTCAGTGTAAGGTTAGCAGTTTTTATTCTGATGTCAACACAGATATTAAGTAAATTCAATATTTATACTGTATTATTATCGTATTATCGTATCGTATTATCGTATTATCGTGATCCTTTTTTTTGACTGTAGAAAATATTATTTATGCACCCAATTCGAAAATTCCTTGAGAGGAAACAACTTTGTACCAAGACAAAAATAAGGTGTTGAATTTTGCATTTCATTACAAGCAAATGGTTATTAACACAGTCTTCAATCTGGTGCTCAATCTGTTGTTGCTCCAAGCTGTCACATTAGCTCCCGTGCTAAAACTAGCCACATTAACAGCTCAGCAGCCTATTCTATCTGACAGTTATCGGATTATAATTAGATTTTAATTGGGCACCTATTGAGGAGGCCGTCATTTAAGATTATACTAATGTCTAGTTAAGTCACAGTTCATCCTCATCAAAACAAAAATGTGGCTGTACTTAGATTAAATACAGGAAAAAGCACTTCACAAATTGAAAAGGTTTGAAAATGAAAATGAAACAATGACAGTGGACAACAGCAATACATGACGACCTGTGGTCTGAAACAGTAAAGTGCAACACTTGACTCATTAATTCAATTTGAAGCCTGTTGAAGCCAATAATGTAATAACAGCCGATAATGTCATGAATTTGCCCTTTTTGAAATGTAATAGGCCAATAATGTAATAAAAGTCCTGAACCGATAACGTAATAACTGTTGGCCAATAACGTAATGATTTATTACATTATTGGCTCAGTTATTACATTTCCAAAGCTTTTTTATTTTACCAGGCCAATAACATAATAAGCAGCCAATGATGTAATAAATTATTATGTTATTGACCAAAAGTTATTACATTGCTGTTTCAGGACTGTTATTGGCCTATTACATTTCAAAAAGGGCAAATTTATTACGTTATCGGCTGTTCTTACATTATCAACTCAGGTATTACATTTGCAAAATTTTTTTTCTTTTACCAGGCCAATAACGTAATAAATTATTACATTACGTAATAAATTATTACGTTATTGACCAAAAATTATTACATTATCGGTTCAGGACTTTTTTTACTTTATTGGCCAGTTATTACGTTATTGGCCTATTACATTACAAAAAGGGCAAATTTATTACGTTATCAGCTCT
>OOFC01016352.1:0-35181 GCA_900323345.1 Pseudochromis fuscus
TTTAATCTGCATCTTTGGCATGGCGTCCCTGAAGTTATTGACTGCTCCCATCATCATCCCCAGCATGGCGTCCCGCTTATCCGCCATCTCCTTCAGCCACGGATCCTCCTGCTGGCTCTGGCTCCCCACCTCCCATTGTATGAAGAACACAAATGTGACAAAGACCAGGGCCACGATCACCAGCTTAAGTGGGTGCAGTCGCCTGCGAAGGACTCTGCGGAGAGCTGTCATTCTTCTGGAACAGAGAGCAGCCTGGATTTGGACTGAAATTCAGCTGAAACACATAAATATATTCAAATTAGTTTCATGATGATTGAACACTGATGTGACTGTCAGAGGCAACATGGTGATACACTGTGTGCCAACATTAACATCTTGCATTATAAACACTTTTGAAAAGAAAACATCAAGTGTGAATTAGTTCCCAGTGATGCTTAAAGTCTTATGCTACTGTCCACAGATTTAAAACCGACTCATCAAACACGTTCATCTTCAGATTCCTTCAGAGAAAACAGCACGTACCATGAGTCGCTGAACTACAGGTGAAGGTCGGAAAAGTCCTTTAAACTGTTCCCAGAAAATCCAGTGAACCGCATCCTACTGCTGTAACCAGAGAGTTTTTGTTGCTTGAAACTCCAAGAGAAAGTTACGGCGGAGACAAAAAGATTTCGCTGCTCTGTATGTTCAGTCCTCCACTAAACTTCCGTCTCGTTGGATCCAGGTGTGCTCCGCTCAGGTAGAGGGCGGTGACGCACCGGCACGCTTGCGCATAAGAGCACTCCTGCGTGTCAACCCAGTACAGCCACAGTTAAAATCCATTCCTGAAATACGTAAGAGGAATCAGCCATTACGAAGAAGCTTTTATAAAAAATACACGTATCAGCGTAGTAAATCACAAACATTTATGGCACAGACCTCCGGAAAATGCGCAAAAGTGATGCGTCCGCAGTGTGTGGAGGAGCGTTGGAAACTGATCTCTGTGGAGTTGCTCAGACTCAGTAATGGTGTCATTAATGGGATTTGTTCAAGTGGTCATTCACTGGGACAGTTGCTGGGTTACAAATAACGGAGGAACGCTATGTAACTCCACCGCATCCAATCAGCTCTCCGTGAATGTGAAACTGAAAAAAGAAGAAACGCACATGATCCAACGGGAATTTTTGGGGGAAAAGTTACGCGCCCTCTCAGCGTGGATGAGAATAAATTGATCACATAGAAGCTGTAAAAAGCTGACACTCACTTTAAAATGTTCCCAGATTTCCCCCACGACGGAGAGTTGGGTGGTTTCCACCCGCGGGGATTCTGCTCCGGTGCCCAGTTTGAAGTCTTTCTGCCTTTGACTCGCACAGTGACTCCATCTGTAGAGACCGAGTCCCCCACCGCTTCCTACCCACGGCAGGCGTCCACTTTATTGTGTCCATTAAAACGCTTAGTGTGTGTGTGTCCCACATCTCATCCCTGTCACGCTCTGGAAGCTGTTTGTCTGCGTGGAAACTGTCCATGTCAGATCCATTGTGTGCAATATAAATATTTATTCACACGTTAATTACAACTTTGAGAGGAATAAATCTACTGCCACGTATCTGAGTGATCTAATAAAAAACAGTGATAAACCCTTATTTACATGTGTATCTTTTCATTTTATTAAATAAATGATGTAAACTACAACTGTTTAACACATTAACTAAATATTCAAAATAAAAGTCTGCCCACAAACATACATCTAAATACCATTAATTAAAAAAAAAAGATTAATACAAGGTGTATTTTCCATTTAATTAACAGCAAAAGATGTAAACTAAAACTGTCTGGAGGAAATAAGTGTGCATTAACACATTAGTCAAATCTTAAAGAGAATAAAAAGTCGCCATCATATATCTAAATAATTTGTTTC
The DNA here is from genome assembly GCA_900323345.1 of Pseudochromis fuscus. NCBI lineage: Eukaryota > Metazoa > Chordata > Actinopteri > Pseudochromidae > Pseudochromis > Pseudochromis fuscus. The sequence goes on from OOFC01016352.1 coordinate 1,895, forward strand.
ATTCATCCTCAGTCAAGTGGGTGTAAAGGTTGAATTACATATTAATCAAATCTTCAAGCATAAGAAAGTCAGGTCAAAGAACCACCATCATTTATCTAAATAATCTTAATTTAAATACAATTGTTGACGTCTTATGGGTATTAACGTGTATTATGTGTAAAGTATGTGTTTTTTTTTACCTTTAATGAATTGAGATTTATTTAGATTGTGTCCATCCTCAATCAAGAGGGTATACATGTTGATCAACACATTGATAAAATCTTCAAGAGAACAAAAAATCAGGCCATAAAATCACCATCATATATCGAAATAACTTTAATATTATAAAGAAGAAAAATACAAGTATCCACATGTGTAATGTCCATCACAAGGTACTTTTTTTTAATATTTATTCATAATAAACAAATCATGAACAGAGATAATGATGAGATTACGTTATGTATCAGATTGGAAAAAAGATTGCATGTTTTAACAAACTAAGTTCTTCAGTATAGACTTGCCTTCTGCAAAACTTTTTTTCCTGCTGCAAAAACATTTTTCACGTCTGGCTTTGTGAGGAACTAAAGGGAAAAATTCTTTGCTCTGCTGTGTTTTCTCTCTGGTTTGCCAGCAACCAATTTTTCATATGCTCTGAAAAATGTACATAGCCGAGTGTTTAAGGGCGGATTCCTGAAGACAGAAGACAAATAACTGCACATTCTTAACTTTGACAGTTAAAATCCAGAAACATTAAGACCTCAGGGCAGCGCGAGCTTTGTCCAGGATGTCTTTTCTGATTCTCGGGTAATTCGGATGTGCAGCCAGAACCTGCAGGGCAAAAAAACATGAAATGAAGACGATTCACAGAAATAAAAACACATAGAAGATGTGATGAAACAATCACAGGTGCCAGCAGGTGTCTCACCTTATGACACACATCTATGGCATCAACGTGCCTCTTTGCTTTTAAGTAGTTGAAGGCGAGTTTGTAACCTGGAAGAAAAGCAGCACGATAGAAATATTGGTCTCTTTGTGGTTATAAATAGAAGTGGACTTGTGATTTTGGTGTTTCACATACCGATAGACGGGTTCGTCTGATTTCCATATTTCCAGGCCTGTTCGTAGCTGAGAGCCGCGTCACGAAACGACTGCTCCTTTTCCATAATGTAGCCGTGATACTCGTGAGCTTTACAGCACGACTAGGGGAAAAATTACAAATGTACAGAAAATAAATACAAAAATATCCAACAGGGGAAAGAAATGATGTGACTGGATTTTATATTCAGGGTTCCCACTCTTTTCAAGGAACTATTTTCCAGGACATTTCCTGTGACGTAAGATTAGTGTCATTCAACTTCCTGTGGAGTATTCCATGAAGAAAATAGTGCAGTATGTCGTACAAAAAAAGAAATACTGATTGACATAAAAAAATAAAAAAAAATATCAGTGTAGCATGTTAGCACATTAACACACTTTAATTTGCTTTTTCAGAGAATGTTTGAATTCTTTTCTCATAAATTTGCGACTCTTAGAAAATAGTCAAGTTTCTTGTAATAGTTCTTGTAATTTTATGATCAGAAAATGTTATTTTCCAGGAAAACTCAAGTTTTAACTCAAGCAGTTTTCCACACATTTTTATTGTTTCTTAGCAAAACAGGCCTAAAAGATCACTGACTTTCCAGGAAACCCAGGTATTTCAGCAGGGATGTTGTTCTCAGACTGACCTTGTTATGGTTGAGGCATTTCTTTAGGAGGTCGGCGGCCATCATGTACTTCCCTGTGTTGATGTAGATGTCAGCCAGGAGCAGCCAGCTCTTCTCAAACTCATCAGCGTCTGCGATGTTCCAGCTCATCTTATCGATGCGTTTCAGCTGGTTTCTGGCTCGGGGGGTTTGTTTTAGCATCATGTAAGCTGTCGCCATGGCCAATAGTGCCGGCACATGGTCCTTCTGATTAGAACCAAAGAGTTGTGGTGAGGAACATGACACCACTATCCCACCCATAGACCATCTAGACTAGAGAATGGACGAAGCTAACATTTTGAAGCCAGGAGATCGGCAATTGAACGCCACATGTTGGTTTTGTTGTGCGATCAGCACTAGTCTCATTGAAACCAGACCTGTCAATCAAATTAACCACGTCCCTAAATCTACTTTTTTAAGCCCAATAAGCCCAATATTTACTGAATGATGATTTCTTTCCAGATGAACCACCAGCTCAGTTATAAGAAGAGTTGACTTTAGCTATGACATCAGAATACACTTATGAAAAAAATACTGACTGAATATTTTAAGATTGAAAATACTCAGTTGAAGTCAATTGGAGTTTTGAAGCCAGTATCCACCAGCTATGGGGAATATGATCCCACCTCTGCTTGCTCATACACCGAAAAAAAGTATCTAATTTTACAGACATTTACTGTTTTATTTATTTTTCCATTCATGAAAATCAATAAAACCACAAACATTGTCAAATGCAAACAATGTAAAAAGGTTGTAATTGTGATTAACCATAAAAAATTAAAAATTCAGGAGAGAAAATATTTTTACATTAAAATGGAATAATGTGTTTCAGTTATAGTAGTATGTTGTATTGTGTTGATATATTGTTTTTCATGTGTAAAAGTATTTTAATCAACATTAAAATGCAAAAATTAAAGATTTTATGTAAAATTAAAGCTAAAAACTGTGTTTTAATCATGGAGATTATGCTTTTTATTTATTTTTTTTAATTCATGTATTATGAAAAATTTAAGTATAAAATTTGTTTTATTGAAATAAACATATAAATAATAGTTGACTGTAGATGTACATTCATAATTTACAGAATATATCATGATAACCTGTAAATGAAAATAGCAATAAAATTCCACTTTTTAAAGATTTGTGTCACTTTCATTCACAAATTTCTCATAGTTCCACTAAACTGTATTTTTATTTGATGAATAAAGGTGTTAAATTCAAGTTTAATTATAGGAATAATTGTCTAAAATTTGACAGAATTAGTTACAATTAATGATAAAATGAAGCATTAGTTCTGAAATTTTATAGACTTGATTGATAACTGACACATATCTGATAAAATTATTACAATTTTCACAAGAAAAACATGGAATCAAGTGTTTTTGTCAGTCATGTTGTTTTAGCATATTCAAATATCCTTCAACAAACATTAACTTACACAAGATTCTGTGTCAAATTAAAGCCAGAAATTGTATTTTAATTATGGAAAATTACTGTTTTCTTACAAGTCGGTTATTTCCTGTTATTTTGCAGTTGCTTCCTGAAGCTGGAAATTACATTTTTTTTTACGATTTTGTTTTTTTTAATTTACAATGTACCAAACCATACATGTAACAAATGAAATGTACAAAGCTGAACTAAATTCAGCTGACGTTAAGATAGAGAGCAGTGAAATAATGCACAGCTCCCACTGTGGGTCTGTTGACACAGGAGAGAGTGATGTAACTCGTAGGCACCATCTGGAGTTTACTTACCTCACTGTTTGCGATCTCTGTGAAAACACTGAGGGCTTTCTCGACGTTGGCCTTTTGTTTGGTCGCCAGAATGCAGTAGTTTTCCAGGATGCGGAGCTGGACGTGTCCGCCTGGCGTTTGAGGCTTTATCTCCTTCAGAAGCTTCTCGGCTGTTCTCACGGCGAGCTGCTCCGACTCCTGCTTCTCTGTGGAGTTCCTGAGGAAGGATGAAGACAGGTGTTATCATTAGGACCAAGCCTGTTGAACTGAAGCCTCAGAATAGAGAAATGTATAATCAGGGTTTCCACTATTTTCATAAAGCTATTTTACAGGACATTTCAGATTAGTCATTAAAAACTTGAAACTTTAATCTCAAAAATTATTTCAGTTTTTCTTTTTTCATCATACACTTACCACTTTAGTTTCAGAAAAAACATCCAAACCCTGTTCTCGTACATGTGCAATTTTAATCAATGATAATAAATCTGCGACTTTAATGTCTGAAAAAAATCCCAGGATGTATTGTAACCCTGATTATGTATTTCTTCCCAAACGTACTGAAAGTGGTGGATTAAACTGACTTACCCGATCTCACCCTCCAAACTCTCGAACAATTCTCCTCCAATTGTGTCATTGTCAGGGTTTAGGTAGATTTCAATCATGTTATAAACAGCATTTTGACCCCAGTCGTTGTCTTTGCGAGCCTTGTTAAAATGTCTGAGAGCATCGTTAGGTTCTCCTGTGTACCTGAGAGGAGGACAGCACACTTTAGACCTTCAAATAAATGTCTTTGTATTCTCAAGAAGATCCCAACTCACCAGAGATAGAGTCCTTTGCAGTAGTTAAACCCAGGGTCAAATTTAGTCCTTGAAGAATGTCTTTCTGCCATGTCGAGGAATCTGGGGACATCTTCCAACTTCCCGGCTCTCCTCAACAACTCAATGAGACGTGACAGAGTCTCGTAGTTGTCTGAAAACAACAGGTGTGAGTTATGATGTTTCACATTGAGACAATGTCAGATCAGAAGGAGAACCGAGGCCTTGTAGCACCTGGTGCTCGCTCCATGAGTTGTTCAAAGTGGAACACGGCCTTGCTGTATTCCTGCTTCCTGAACATGATGTCTGCCAACATCTGAGGACAAACACACGTCAGAAATTAGTTTGTTATGTTCGGTTTAAAAAAAAAAAGAAGTTACGGTAATATTAGCAAAAGAAAAACAAGTCAAACCAGAGTTGAGTCTTCATTAAACTGATCATTCTGCAAAATGAGGCTGCACTGCTCCTGACATGCATCAACCTCGCCTAATGTGAGGTACAGCCGTGCCAACTCCAGCATCACCTATGAAAACAGGAAGTGTCTTCAGTTAAATAAAGACAAAATGGTCAGTAGAGTAGATAAATTATTTTGCCTACATACAACACAAAATTTTTACAAACACAGGGGGAGGCTGAGAAAAGACGCGGGTGCCTGTTGACCACAGCTGCAGTAAACACACAGGACGTTGTTGATTCGGCTGCACTGACCTTGCTGTCGGTCTCACAATACACAAGAGCTTCTTTGTAGAACTTCACCGCTCTCTCGTAGCCCCTCTGGCTCGTGTAGTGTTTGGCGATCTCAGCGCAGATCTCAGAGGCAAGTTGCTTCTGTGCAGGGACGGCGTCGGGCTGCTCCAACTGCACCCGCTTCAGCACCTTGGCCTGCACGTCGCGGGCCTAACAACAGCAAACACACAAAGTAAAATTCTTAAATGTTTTTGCAATTGTATGTTATGTCTGTGTTTTGAGGCGGACCGGTGAGCAGTGCTGACTGACAGAAACGACTGGAATGACTCACTCTTTGTAGAGACAGTAAAGCTTCCTCATTTTTGTCGACTTTATTTTGGATCTTTGCCAACAGGACCAGATAACGACAATCATCTGAGAGAGCAGGCAGTTCATTCACTGAGTGGAAAAAACAGAAACACAGCAACAGAATAAACAACAGGCCAGTAAATACTTTTTCAAAAACATAGTAGAGAGATCCTCTTTTTCTTTTTGACTGTGGAGATTGACATGGGGGCTGTGGTCCAGAGAGCAGGTTCAACAAACTGTTCCTTATATCTGAGATGAGGGAAGCTGTTCATCATAATACTTTGAATTTTTTTTTCTATTAGGCACTGTTTCTTTGCACTCTATACACTCTAAGAAATAAACTAAAACACTCTATATTTTATATTTTTAATACTTGAGGTTCCTGCTGTTACTCTGATTTTTTTATACAGTAATTTTTTGGAGTAGTCCGGCACAGCAGTTTTCTTCAGGGTCAATAAAGTACTATCTTATCTTATCTTGTCATCCTGAAAGCTCTGCTGGTTACCATGTTAACGAAGTCTGTTCACCTAACATAGTGGGTTACCGTGGTAACAAACTGAGCCAGTTACTGGAGTAACAGAGTACTGGTTAACCTGCTGGTTACAGCGGTAACAGACTGTGAACTTAACCTGCTGGTTACCATGGTAACAGACTCTGTAAATCTAACCTGCAGGTTACCGTAGTAAGTGGACTTTAAGACCTCATTTAAATGTGTTTTGATGCTCCGATGACAGTGTCATCAAACACCATCATCATATGAACAATGTTCCCGGACCTTATATTTCTAATATTACATACTGTGGATGTTCTCTCAAATCTGAGGAAATTCTTGTTGCTCTTTGTTTTTGGAAGTTGGCGGATCTAAAAGATCTAAAATGTTAATATAATAAATAGGATGTTAAGAGAGATCATTTATGTGTGAAAACCAGTTGGGGGTTAAAGCTGCTACAAGTTGAAACAGTTTCTTACTTTGTTTAATATGACAAATATGATTAAAGCAAAGTCTCCACAGAAATGTGCTTTTTCCTGTTTGAACTGTATTTTTGTATTTGCTGCACCTATTTGAAAATAATCCTTTATTCAATGACCCTCCACCAGTTTTTCACCTGGGACATTAAAAGAAAGGAGTTAAATGACCAGACTACCACATACAAACTTAAACACTGACATATTCAATTTTCCATTTTTTCTTTAAAATGTGTTCCCACTCTTCATAAGCAGCATTAACACCTCTAACTCAAGATCTTTTACTTTTGCCAGGTGCCATGCTGAGTCATTGTATTAGAGCTTATTATGGCTTTTTCAAGGTGATCATACTCAGAGTTGATTGAACAACTCAGACCAGTTGTTCTGAAACTGTAAGCTCTGAATGTCCATCAACTCGGAGTTCAGGGTTAGACCGCTGGAGTTCACTGTGTATGAAGTACGGTGAGGTCGTCAGTACCTGGATTGTGGTCCAGAGCATCATGCAGGACTCTCTCACAGCGCTCGTACTGCTTCATCTTCATCAGGAGTTCAGCGAGGTCATAGCGCAGGAAGTTCTGCTGCTCTGTCTTCAGGGCTGCTTCATAGTAATTTATTGCCTGTAGAACAGACATTCTCAGGTCAACACTAGTTTGTTTGTGTCTGTCAATTAGTTTCATCTTAAGGACTAAACAACACAAACCTTGATGTAGTTGTGAGTCTTGACCAGGGCCTTCCCAATCTTGCTGGCCAGAGCACCATCTTTGGGGTTTTTCTGAAGTGCTTGCTCGTAAACGTTGATGGCTTTCTCCGGCTGAGGATAAACACAGGTGAGGGTAAGTGGCACGGCAATTTGTTTGTGGCATTTGTAAATATTTTAAATAGTTGTGAGCATGTCGTAAACACCTAAAAAAATGACTGTGTGAATTAAAGAGTAAAGAATCTGGATAAAGATACAGACAGTCAGACTGGAAAGATATCATCACGACCAAACTATGTGACAACACTACAAACCAACAGCAGGAGCGCTTGGTTGCCACCTGCCACTCAAGCTGCACCATCTTGGAATTACTATTTTATAATGTATTTTTGCAAAAATTACACTTTTTTTTCTAAATTGACTGTTATTTTCCAATTTACACTCTACATTTCCTATTTCCTCAGACATATTTTAGCCCATTTATGATATGAATCTAACAGTTTCTCCTTACTTTAATGGCTTATGCACTGATTTAAAAAAACAAAAACATTTTATAAACAAATAATATTTACATTTCTTCATATGTAGCTTACTAAGTTTGAAAAAAGTGAAAGAAAAACTAAACAATTTTTACTCAGATGAGTTTTAAACCATAAAAATGAGTCTTTAATTAAAAATATGACTTCTGTTCTCAGGACTGGACAAGTGGAAAAACATATTTCTGATTTTCCAGGATGTGTGGGACACCCTGAGGATTACTCAGTGATTACATGATATGGAGGTGACATGTTTGTGTATTTCTTTCCCTTATCCACCTTTTCATGATACTTGTTTTTACAAAAGATATAAATGACTTGTTTCCCAACATTACAAACAAGTCAATTGTAATATGATAAAGAAAATGATGTTACAAGCTAAAATCTCATCTTCCACTTACTTCCTGAATGTTCATGTAGGCGTCACCAAGCAGAAGATAGGTGTGAGGGCTCGGCAGCATCTCCACCATTTCTCTGGAGGAAACAGACATATCACATCACATATGGTACGCTCCATTATGTGTACATGTAAGTCTCTGCTGATCTGTGGTTCGGTCATATGTATGTGGTTCTCAGCTGTTGATGAGAAGCAGCATCAGAAACCAGAGGAAGACTTGACAACACATTTCCTCCCAACTGCAGCCTTTCATTTCATCACCATGAGCTTGTGGTTTTCTAAACTCTCCTACAGACTTAGCTGAAGGACATGTGAGTGCAGAGCTGGCAGGATGTTCGAGGGTTATGTGTTTATTTAACCAATATTTACAAAGTATTAAGTTTCAGTTATAACATGTGGTGATATACTGAGTTACTCTCTTAGATTTCTGTGTCCAGATTGACTGCTCACCTGTAACAGCTCGCATACAGACGTTTCTCTTTTCTGTGGTGCAGATATATGTCGGCCATTTTCTCCTTGGCTTGGATGTAATAGGGTTGCTTGGGGGTGATGTTTCTGAGCATGCTCAGTGCCAAATCAGTATCGCCACGCAGCAGAGCCAGGTCTGCATTAGCAATGGTGACGCGCAGCTCCTCGGATGTTCCTGAGAATTCATTGATTGCGTCCTGCATCACCTTCGCTGCTTCATGCTGAAATGTTAACCCACAAGACGCCCCATGGTGGCACAAGTGTTACAGTCCTTTAAATGTTCTGGAAAGCTCCATAACCAGCTTTATCCTTGACTTTTACTTATGAGGTCCCTAAGTGACATCTACTAAAGTTCCTGGTGCAGACATGTGACAATGTGTGAATTTGTGTAACATATGTAACATATATGTGACAGATCTTCAGAAAAGTGTTCATTATTTTCCTTTTTGGAGAAATGGATCTGGGTTGTTATGGGTTAAATCTTTTTATATGATTATACAGTTTCCCTCAGTATAGTCCATTGACATTGTTAAGTCAAAACTCATTCACTTACCTGTTCTCCATTGAGCCACAAGGCCTCAGCTAATTCCAAGAAGACGGAGACACAGTCAGCAGAGCTCAGTTCATTCTTCTTGTTCTTGGACTTGGACGAGGATCCGGCTCTGCGGACGCCTGGGAGGCTCATGGCCATCTGCAGCGTCTGAATAGCCTCCGTGAACTTGCCTGTTTTCTTCTGAGCCTGAGCCTTGATCAGGTGGTACAGTGGATGGTCCCGAATCTGGAATACACAAAGCATAAAACAGGTCAGGACTCCATTTGGACAAACAATCCCTGCATCAGTATGGATGATATGGTCCTGCTGATAAGTCTCAGGACATCAGTTGGACTCTGCTGAACTCTCATTGACATTTATTCTGTACCGACTTGACACAGCAAATCATAATGATCCCAAACCTGTCGCTGCAACTGAAACACTTTAAACTCCTGACATTTATTAATTAGCATTAATGTCGTGCCACGGCTCTGCATATACTATATTTATCCCAAGAAACTTACCTCCTTCTTTTATTCCCATCCTGTGCTGGAGTAAATATTCTTAAATCAATATATAACAAGGTAAATCAAGATTTTCAGGGAACAATTTTTGGAACAATTTCTGAAGCATCAGAGGTGGAACCAATAGGAGTCAGGAAAACTGAGTTTTTTCCCAGTAAGATTAATCTCTATGAAGCCCCTACAGGGACATGAAGAAAAAAAAAATTGATGGAAAAAAAAAAAAAAAGTGCCGGTATCTTGCGTGCACCAGATAAGTATCTTGTGCGCACGTGAAACTCTCTGGTGCGCACGAGATACTAAACATTTAAAGCATTTCCAGGATACAGAAGAGGCTGAACTTCCCAGTCCACCTTGAAGTGCCATAACCTCTGTGGATGGCAGTGTTCAGCAATTTTCAAGCTAATTCATGAACTGAAGAATTGAACAAATTCTGCATACTCTTCTGTATACCAGAAATGCTACATCGTGTGCACTAGTTACCGGCACTTTTTTTTCCCCCTCCATCACATTTTTTTTTCTTCATGTCCCTTTACGGCAGGGGTGTCAAACTCATGCCATGGAGGGCCAAGACCCTGCAGGTTTTCTTTCCAGCCACCTCCTAAAGCAGGTGATCTTGATAATCAGCGCCTCCTTCAATTTGTGGGAAGCAGCTAATCAGTGAGATCAGCTGCTGGAGAGCCAGTTGGAAAGAAAACCTGCAGGGTCTTGGCCCTCCACGGCACGAGTTTGACACCTGTGCTCTAAAGTCATTATTTAAAAGAAATAAGAAATGTCTCCGCAGAGGTCTGCAACTTTTTCTGCACAATACACACATTTCATGGTGTTTCTCTCGAGCATTTATTGTTGCTAGGTTACAGAACCCGACTTGTAGTACTTCAGCATCACTTCATTGTGAACATCGAGCCGCTGTAGTTTACCTCAGAAAAGTTAAAGCTGACAGAAACTCCATCCTAACTACAGACTGTGTAGATGGACATTGTCTCTGTGACTGTGGGACCCGTTGGTTTGTGGACTCTCTATCTGAAGCCAGGCGACTGGCATTGGGACCTTGTTGTGTTTTTGGAGCCAGAAGTGACCATATTTGGAAATGAAGGGAGGAGTGAGGAGGCGGGTATGACGCTTGAACCTGAGGGCACTGTCCAATGTGTATGAGACTGAAATCCACCAATGAATGAGTCTCCAATCCACCCAGTAAATCATTGGAAAACAGACCTGTTGATCAAACTAGCCACGCCCCTAAATCTTCCTGTTTTTGAAGCCAAATGTCTCCTTAATGATGAAATGAGAAGAAGAGTGGAGTTTAACTGACATCAGAATGACTTGTAGAAAAAATGTATTGACTGAGTATTTCAGGATTGATGACCATTTTTTAATCTAGTGATCATTGATGGTATTGCACGGTTTGTTTTTTTACACTTCTGCATTGGCTTCACTTCTCAGACCCCGTGACTACCTCCATCTTTTATGAGTGGGCACTTCAAAGACAATAAAAGTATTTCAATTCGTGAAGTACATAATGGATATCATAACCCACAACCTACAAACATGTTAAAATGTTATTGGAAAAGTGTCAAAGTATAGTCTGTTAAAAAAATCAACTCTTACCATCGAATAAAATCAATGTCATATGTTATAAACACTGTCTGAGTGTAGTTTGTTCAATAAATGTCACAGCACAGTCTTGAAAGACAATAATGTCAAAGTTATTTTCCAGGATACCTCAGTGGTTTTCAGGACATTTTACATGTTTCTCCTCATTTCCAGGACCAGTACCATCACTAGTCGAGGCAGACAGTCGTCCAACCTGAGTCTGGTTCCTAAAAAGATGCTCTTTTTTTCCAACTCTCCCCAAGTCATAGACTGTATATGAATATATTGGAAAAAAACAAACAAAAAAAGTGCAATACTCCCAACAGCCAATAGAGGCTGACTCCAAAAAACTCTGGCTCCATTTGACTTGGATTCAAAATTTTCACCATCATTTTCAATCCTGAAATACTCAGTCATTACTCTTCTTCTCAGGGATCTGGTGGTCCGTAGACATTAGGCTGAGAGAAGAGGGGCGGGGTCAGTTTGATTGACAGTTCTGCTCTCCAATGATTTACAGGTGTTTGGAGTCTCATTCACATTGGGCAGTGTCCTCAGGTTAAAGGGTCAGACCTGCCTCCTGACTCCTCCCTTCATTTCCAAATATGGTCACTTCTGGCTCCAAACAGCCAACATGGCGATGTTCCAATGCCAAACTCAGCTTCAAAAAGTCCACAAGCAAACATGTGACTCTATCCATCTCTTATGCCAAGTGCTGCTCAGTGGTGTTGCATCTTTCTCAGTTTATGATTAAATCCAAGGACAGTCTGATCTTCAGTCGGTTGCTGGATTTACTGTTTTCTTTCCCATATCGTTTTATTCTATTTTATTCTTACCAATGTTTTACCTTGTTCATGTGGTCGGTGTTTTCCTGCACTCTCATGATGTCTACATTTCTGATTTTTCTTCTCGTCATCATCTATACTTGGACTCTTTGAACACTTCTGTTGTTTAAAATGTGCTGTATGAATAATTTGACTTGTATGAAAGACACCCCCTGAGACAACTGCAGTGCTGCCTGAATAAAACAAAACAAAAAAAAGTTAAATTAAAAGACAGGTCGTAGAAAAAGTTGAAAGGTAACACAGATGAATTTATTTATTTAAAGAATAAATCCTGCATCAATATTTTAAGACCAAAAAAAAAAAAACCTAAAAAAATACTAAGATTTCCTTTACACTTTAAAATAATTTTGTTCTTTTTGAAACCATCACACAAAAAAATAGAAACAAGTACAATTTTTTTGTAATTAAAAAAATGTAACTGTACACAGCAGAATATACCATTTATTGCAAACTGAACAGCCCTGACACCTCAGAAAACTATACACACAAGTATTGCAGTTCACCTACAGATATGAAAAGACAAGAAATAAACAACCTACTCTGATACAGCTCTCTCCTCTTCTTCTGTGGTGCTAACAGCTGTGGTCAGTCTGGTTTCACCCCCCCTCCCCTCCCCCTGCTGCAGTCTGTGTCGTGAAGCCGTTCAGCTCCATGTGAGCAGGGACTTCCTGTCACTGTGGCACTTGATCCCTCCTCCTCTACATGAACACAGGTGTGTGTGTGTGTGTGTGTGTGTGTGTGTGTGTGTGTGGTGCTGATGCAGGGAAATGAAGAGTCCTCCACTACAGGGGTGATGCTCTTTGTACACCAATTCACAGGAAACCAGGTCTGACAGTATGAAGCCCTCTGGATCTCACATTTAAAAAAAAACAAAAACACACACATTAAAAAAACCCACATTCGGTCCGTGCTGTGAAAGGTTAGAGAAAGCAGCTGGCTTTAAAAAACAGATTTCATTCAAATATCTAAGTTGTCTGACTGGACAGGCTCGAGTTTCAAACCTCACGTTACAGTTTGCTGAAGTGTTGCTGCTGTAGTGAAACATCATGAACTGAAAGTTTGACGACTAGTTTGTGCTCAGGATGTGTAAAAATAAAAGCCATCGCAAATGCCCTGGCAGCAGACGCTTTCAAAATAAAAGTCAGACAGTACCGTGGCTTTAAAGAACATTCTTGTTGGAGAGCGAGCGCCCGGCGATGACACGAAGAGAGCAAAACGTTCTCGGTAAACACATCACGTCAAGATCCGTCTGCAAAGACCCCAATAAATAAGAGAAAGATGGCCTGCCCTGACCCCGCCCCCCACCACCGTGACCGCCATCCACTGTTATAACTGGAATGAGTAAGACTATCAGTTAGGGTTCCCAGCCCCTAGTTTCAACTTTACAATATCACACAACCCCTCTGCAGCAGCCGTCATCGATCAGATCTGTGCTGCTTTATGTTCAGTCACAAACACCAAGCACCCCCTGAAACATCACCACCCCCCACCCCCGCACTCCAGGGTGACTCAAAAAACCCACAAGACTCATTACTAGCATGCAGTGGATACGTCAGAGATCACAGCAGAGAGCGTTTCAAAGTCCTGACAGACTTGAGACCACGTCATCAGACTGCTGCTGAATAAAACTGAGCTGAGCTGTTGAACTTCTGGCTGTACAGTGAGAGGGCATCAGACCAGTGTGATGTAGTTTGTGTTGTGGTCCAGCAGAGGGAGCTGAGCCCATCAGGACACAGCAGGAGGACACAGCAGAACCGGGACTCCTGCCACATCATCGGCAGCAACATAACAGGATTCACACGAGACCAGAGTTGTACAACAACACCAGGGAGAATACACACTATGTACAGAAGGCTGCTGGGGCAGGAGGGTTAAAGTATACGTGTCATTCCTCTTACTGCCAGAAGGGGGCGACAACAGTTCTGCACTGCAGCTTTAAAAAGGGATTATTTTTAAAAAGTGACAGTTGTGTTAATCCAGAGCAGAGTGAACAGACCTGTGAGAGGAGATGGTTTTTTCTTCAATACTGTGAGAACAAACCTCAACATTTAAATCTACAAATCATCTGGACAAACTGCTGCTGAGCCACAGAAACTGAAACTGTTTCCTTTCCCGAAATCAACCATTTCCATTCAGACTGACATCAGAGCAGCTGGACCGACGGCTACATACACTGAGCACTATCTGTGTGCCTTTGAGCAAGCAGGCTTAACCCTCCAGTTATCCTCACATTTAGGCTTCAAGTACTTCATGTTGCTACCTAAGTGTCTCACCCCCTCATACATCCAGAACACCTATTAATACCTATTATAATAACTATCAAAAAACACAAATCACCATCAAATCTCATTGATTGACCTAAAATACAAAATAAAAAAAAATTAGGCAAAGATCTAAATTACTTCTATCCTTTTCAATTATTCAGAGCACAGGTGCTACAAACTGTGTACAGGACATTAAAAACATATTCATGTTAATTTTATGTTTACCAGTGTCCTCATTCAATTACAAAAAGTCATGAAATATTAAGCAAAATGTCAGTAACTATTAATTTTGAGACATCCAGTGGAGTCAAACTGACCCCGAGGATAACGGGAGGGTTGAAGTTTATGCTCCAAAAAGAAAGATTTGAAATGATGTAACTGACACACACTTGTATGAAGGTCAGAATAATGGACCTGACATGAACTTTTCCTTAGAAAGTTCGGCTGTTTTTAAAATGTCCTCATCGTGCTCTGAGTGAACTACTGGCTACACTGAGCCCGAGGTCTCTGGTGGTCGTGCTGCTTTTGATGCACCGACACATGAAATGAACACAGTACAGACAGAGAGCTGCGTCCATTCAAGAGACCCTGACAGCTCACTGATGACTGTGTGGTGGAGGGGGGAGATGAAGGTTGCGCAGATAACTTCATCACAACTACACCATACAACTATTATTGTTTCTGTGTTGTTGGTTAAAAATGTGACAATGGCCTTGGGCGTGTCAGTTTTTACTGATGTGGGAATGAAGAGCAGAAACCACACATCAGAGAGTGGAGGTGCTAATAATGCAAGTTACAAACTACAGTACTTCCCACTGGTGTCACAGACCACAGAGGAACAGCAGTTGAGTGTGGTTCACAGAAAAGAGCCACCAGCACCAAGTCTCCCACTGCGTCACTGTGGATGGTACAAAAACAGGACACCCCGTCACAGAAGAGCTCTCTGTAAGGCAGCTGGCTCCAGATCCACATTCACTGGAAATGTGTTGCATCATAACGCAGTGTACACCTGAGTGCTGCCCAGAGGGTCAAAGGTCAGGAGATGAACACGAGGTTTCTTCACTAAAATGCAGATCTCTATCCACAGCACACACAGATTACCACCGGCCGGGTTGAAGAGCGTACTTCGTCCCATTCTCACACACTTTACACCGTGATTGACCGGATGAAGACTTCCATCACTTCTCATGTGTTTAACGGAGCAGCACCATCAGTGACTTCAAGAAGAGACCGTCCAACGAGGTGCAACATTAACGGGACTTCCTCGACTTGTCGAGCCAAAGCTACGAGACTCCAGACTCACGGTGTTGGTGCCTGTCCAGCAGCTACAGTAGTGGATTCAGTGGATGTGTGGGCGAGTGAGACATCAACCAGGGGCTAATACAAGCTGCAGCATTTGAGAACGTCAAGAGTAAAACCTGGACTGTAAATACGACCTGCTGACACTGTACCACATCGGTGCACCTCGAACTCAGCAAGGTGTAGGAAACACAGACGACTCACTACATGTAGCAGCAATACGGCGACCATCTACGTTAAGACTGGATCTCACTGAGCTCCGTCAGCTCCTCACGGGATAAAGATGAAAATCATTTATGAAAAGTAAAAAAAACATCCATCTGCAGTCCTGCAGTCTGGATGGTGATCTGATAAAACTAGTGATGCTTGTGTTTCTACCACTGTGGCTTCAACCTGGATCAATAAAGTTCATGCTGGTTTTACAGAGTCAGTCAGTAGTAAGGTAGAAATCTGTTGAGCCCTTATAACTACCTCAGTGATCTTCTGACAGTTTGTTACATTCTGCTGTTGTGAAGTGCTCTGTGATGATCTGATGATTTACAGGCTTCAATCTGCACTGGCATTAAGACAGATGTTCACATTTTGACTTGGAAATGCTGAGTACGACTGATCCTTGTAATATTCACTGGAAAATATTGGTCCTACTGACATGTGACATCTTAACTTTCATGATATCAACTTGTTTCAGGTGGGATCAGACGGGCTGTTTTAGCTGTTGTGTTGTTTCCTGATCAGTGAGATTTTAAGACTAAATAGAGAAAACATGATTGTGATACTTGACAAAATACTTTGATCTGATCTGCAGCCAGTTCTGCTGAGCTCTGCTAGGTCAGCTGTCCACCTTCCACACGCCAAACACTGCAGCAGTTTACTGCCCCGTCAGCGGACACCTGGTCTCCAGGTGGATTTGGAGATCTGAAAGACGACAGAGCGTCTTGTTGAGGACATCTACCAACTGAAGATATTTTATTATCCATCTAATTTGTTTTGCCATGATGCACCCCCCGTGTGTTTTCACTGACTGTTCAGTTTCAACAAAGTAGCTTCAGAGTCTGAAGCTACTTCCACGTCTCCAATCCCCTTTATGCTGCACTACAGTGAAAGGGTCGCATGACAGCTGAGCATGAAGTATGTAAGCTGGTCAGGTGACCTGAGCCCGCAGTCCCGGCTTTATGGCTGTTGAACTGATTTTAATTTCTGGCTGTGATCACAGTGCTCCTCCAAGGGCTGAGTAAGACTATTTTACTACTGAAAAAGGGCAACACAGTTTTTTTTGCAGTTTCTGTGCAAAACATGGTTTTTATATTTTCCCTCCCCACAGTTCAAATGTAAGTCAGCTGGTTTGATGGATTTTCTCAGGGGGCGTGGTCAGACATTACAGTGGACCACGGTGTCACCTGATGGTCTTTGTATAAAGGAAAAGAAGATTCGCTATCAGACTAAGACACGCGTTAAGGTTATTTCTACAGTTTGTTACTGAGTGCTGCAGCTCCAAGGCTCTGCAGGGGCGGAGGGTGAGGTGGGGATGGCGGTCTGTCAGGACAGCCAGTGGCGGCCTCTCTGAGGCACGGGAATGCTGTGGTTTTGTTGGACAGGGTGGCGGCCTCTCTGTCCGGGGCTGCTGGGAGCTTAGAGGGGCATCAGCCTGGTGGTGTGGAACAGGAGGGGGTTCAGGTCCTCGGCGTGGACGGCCCGATGGAGCGACGGCTCTGAGCGACTCCGCTCAATTTTTGGCAGCAGGTCTTGCACCTGCTCAATTGCTACGAGGATCTGAGGAAGGAAATTATGAGTTGATTATGAGTTATGAAAACTGTCAACATCAATCAAGCAGGATGTTCATATACATTTGATACATGGATGATATCAGCATTTAGACACTGGAATAAAGACACTTTGTTTATATTTGACTTTGGTCTCCAATGGTCTTCACCCTGTTCGCCTGTTCTGCTGTGAAACTTTTAGGTGCAGCAGTCAACACCTTTACACGACTGACCTGTGGAAACAGGGGCCTCTCGTCACGTTTGAACTTCAGGCAGTCAATGATGAGCCTCTTCATCGACTTGGGTGAGGTACTATACAGCTTACTGAGGTCTGGAGACAAGTAACCACGTCCAACCATGAAGATTATCTGAGGAGGAAGAAGAGGAGGCACTCAGTTAAATCTGACAGCGTTACTCATGAAGTGGAAAAGTGCTAGTGTAACCAACTTCAAGCTGTAGAAAACAAACACATGATGTTCACCACAGATCAACAGTCTGTGCCACAACCAGAATGTTCTGTGGTGACTGGTGGTCTGTACTGGTCCTATAGTAAGACTGGATGCATGGTCAGGACATTTGAAGACATACTTGTGGCCATAATGTTTTCCTACTTTTCATCCTGTGCACGCAGTAGGTCAAACATGCACTCTCTTCACTTTTTAAACCACGATACCTACAAAACAACCAGCGACTTAATTCCCACTAAGTCTGCATTCATTGCACATTAAAGATACAATCTCGATGATGTGGTCTCCTTCCAGCATCTCCTTTAATTTGACAGCCAGGTTACAGTTTTCTTGTATGAAAAGGACAGTGTGCGGCTGGCACCTGCATTTATACTGAGGTAAACACATGGCTACAGTTAAGGTGTCCACAGGCAACTGTTCCCATACAAATCCTATGAAGTTCAACTTTGGAAACCCCACCAAGCTCGTCATTGTCACTTCTCTGTGATGGACCAATCACATCAGGGAGCTGGCACTTAAGATTTCAACACTGAAAGAGGAGAAGCTGATCCAAACACCAAAAAAAACATATCAGGATATTTCTTTTTCTTTTTTTAGTTTTAACCTTCTTGAAGTCAACTATAGACTTGATGTTCACAATGAAGTAATGACGAACTGTTAGAAGATGTTTTTTGTAACCTAGCAACAAGAAAACACTTCAGAGAAGCTATGAAAATGAAGTCATTGCCACTTTCAGCACAAAAACAACCTCCTGTCTGTTGAGGACTCCTCCTGAGTCCAGGTGACATCACTGGTTCCTCAACACAGACTGTACAGAGAATGGAGGAAGCTAACCAAAATCAATAATAAAAATAGTTGCCAATGACTTTAATTGTTAACTATTGTCACGTGTTTTTAAACAGAGTGAGGCATCTCTGTTCCCTCCCATCTCTGCTGAGAGTTGCATGTGCAACAGCATTCAGCAACAAATAAAAAATATGGCGATGGCTGATGCAGATTTCCTTTATGTATTAGTTGAAGCTGATAACAGCAGCCAAATTGAATAAAAGATGTTCTTCTGAATAAAGTTTCCATCTTTCTTGTCTTTATTATTAATTAACACATCATTTAAAATAACCTCAGGCTGAATGCAAAAGCTGAATAAGAGCCATTTAATAATTGTCCGATTCATAATCAAATTACTTGATCAATCATTTCAATAGTGATTGAGTTGAATGATTAATCGACTATCAGAAAAGTCATTAATTGCAGCCGTAGTGGTCATTAATGGTATTGCACCTTTTTAAATTTCTGCACTGGCTTCACTTTTGAGACCCGGTTGCTTCATCCATTGCTGTGTACAGTCTACGTTGACTGACCAGCTCTCTCCCCCAGTCACTCACCTAATTATTTTTGGATGTGCAATGAAAACCACAGTCTGGTGGTGAACTGTAACACATTGCACAGTGTTGTCTGTGGTTGATACATCTGCTTGTCATCAGTGTATCATGTAATAAATTCTTCTTATTACAGTCACCAGTCACATTTGTTATTGTGTTTATATTTATTCATTGCATCAGCTGTCACACTGTCACTGTGAATTGCAGTCTGTATCCATCGACCGACTTTTAGCATGGAGGTGCAGTTTGTTAGCAGTAAGTATGTAACCAAATCCACAATCAGAACACAGTACTGCTCATGGGTACTGGATGAAACTAATGTTTGATTGACAGCTATTCCTCATCCCTGTAAAGTACACTCATCATGTCCTGTAACAACTTTTCATCAGATGCTGTTTCAGACTGAGTGAGTGTGGTGTTGACCCAGAGAAGAAGAGCATCGTGGTACCTGGTCTCTGTTGTTGATATTGGAGTAAGGCAGGGTCCCTGACATCAGCTCAAACAACACCACTCCGTAGCCATACACATCAGACTGGAACGTATACGGGTTGCTGTCCTGCATTCGGATCACCTCAGGAGCCTGACAGAGGAGGAGAAAAAAGCAGGAGGTTATTAAACATTAATGTCTACACTCATTTATCCGTTTGTTAGGCTGTCATCTCTAAAACAAAGCTGGAGTATCTGCAGTGTAACACAGTATTATAAATGTCTGCTCTCAGTGGGGTGCATAAAGACTAATTAGATCACTGTGACCCGGTTTTGAAATGCCACATGGCCAATCAGATCACAAGTGGACAGTCAAGACTCATCTTTGTTTACATCTGTTTTAGCATACATCTTCAAGCCATATCTGAATTTAAGTCAATTGGAATTTTTTATTATTATTTTTTTTTAATAGAGCCAGCACCTAGTGGTCATCTGTGGTATTGCACTTTTTTGCATAGCCCCGGTGGCTTCGTTCATTTCTACCAGTATATGTATATCTGGTCAGACTCTAACTTAAACTTCTTAATCCCAATGAAAACTGTGGAGGCTACATAATTATTTTTATCTGAGAGCTAAAACAGGCAAATCCAGAATAAAAATCGTTTCTGTCTTTGCTGAATCCAAGTCTTCAAATCCAATAGAGAAGGTCCTTACCATCCAGAGAATGGATCCACTGGGCTGTTCTACCTGCTGAGATCCGCTCCATCGAGACTTCACTGTGGCCAAGCCAAAGTCACCGATCTTTACGGTCCAGCCCTCGTGGAGAAAAATATCTGGCAGCAGAGCTCAGAAAAGATTATAAGATCACAGCTGGTGCACATACTCATGGTATCAGTTACCAAAAAGCATTCGATCCAACAAGGAATCATGAGAAATAAGAGGAACAGAGAGTAAACAGCAGGAATCGTTCGCTGGTGTCTTAAATTTGGGCTACTCCATGAAAACAGGACATGTTTCCCTTTAAGCTGATAGTCAACACAGTCGCTTCATATCACCTCATGAACCACTAAGTACAGACACACAGATACCCTGGTGTCTGTATACAGTGCTGTCTATTAAAAAACACTGTTTCTTGTTTGTGGTTAAACTTTTAATAGCTGCAGAACACAGTGTTCAGATACGTGTACAGCTGTCCAAGCCTGGACAAATACACACTCACGCATACACACATACGTACAACTAAAGGATACTGTTTGATTTCAAATCTCGATGAATGATGTTTTTTGCATGAAGGTAACTGAAAGAGAGGGAAAAAAATCAAGTTATTTTCAAGTTTAACAATATTTAAACAGATAATAGCAAGTAAAGGTATGAGTTGAAGAAATGTCCATGTTGTGAATCTCACAGAATAATTTACAATCTACTGAAGTCTGATCTTACTCCATACTACGACTAAATGACACTTGATGTGTGGTACTTTAAGATGGGTGTCAGCAGTGAGAGAAATGTTCTTACTCCATGCCCTGTGCTGTCTGTCTGGCCACATCAATGCGACGCATAGTGTCAAACTTTGTTTCTGTGACGTGCAGATGGCGGTACAGACTGCTGCCTTCACACCACTGTGTGATGATGGCAAAGTTGGGCTTAGTCATGTAGCCCATGAACAGCAGAATGTTGACGTGACGGGTCTTCCTGCAGAGAAACAGAGGGGGTGAAGCAGTTAGAAACTCCACCTGCAATCACACTGAGGTGAAGTTGCAGTAACTGGATCATTACAGAGTCAAAGCAACAAGACAGCAGGAACTGCTGGTAGAGACTTAAAGGTCTCTCTGTACAATTTAAAAGCACTGTACCAATCAGTGTTCAGAGAAAGTCTCCTGATAAAAAGCCTCAATATAATTTTCCATTAGTGTCAGGAGCCTTCTTCATATAGGACAGACTAGAACTAATGTAAAACCCACAGAGCACTGCTCACCGTAAGACCTGCATTTCGTTCTTGAAGGCCTGTAACTGCTCAGGCGTTGGCTCTTTGACTTTGAGGATTTTAATTGCCACGTCCCCGTGCCACTTGCCCTTGAAGACTGTTCCAAAGGAGCCGGCGCCTATTCTCTTCTGGATACTGACTTCTCGAGAGTGGACCTCCCAGTAGTAACTCGAGTCTCTGTAGCCTCCTCGGTGCTGAAATAAAGCACAGTGATTGTTGAACTGCTGCCTCGCTGTATCCAAGTCCTCATGTTTCAAATAAAGTTAAAGACAACTCACCACTTTCTTTTTGTCATCAGACGATGAGGGCTTTCGCTCCTTGTGCTCTGAGGGGGACTTTGGTGGTCTCCTCCCTGGAGAGCCGAGAGAAGAGGGTGGGCTGGTGGAGGGCTTCGGCGAAGGCTCGGGACCTGCGGAGAAGAGCAGCGAGTCAAATATAGAAGAACAAATTGTGTAAGATTACAAACAGCTGACAAATGCTGAAACTGAAGGAAGACATAATTGAAACCTCACCTATTGTGTTGTTGAATTTTAGTGCTTCCTGCAAGGAGGACAGACACAGCATGGTTACAGTGGGAAACTCATGCCCAGGTTAGAAACTTCATCACTCATCAAAACTTGTCTGAAGCAGCCAGCACTGACCTCGATGATGCTCGCACTCGCAGGACCCACTGTGCTGACCATGTGGACATTGGGAGTGGAGGTGGAGCGATGCCTCTGTAGAGACTGGCCATCTCCACCTGACATGGGGAAGTGAAAGGTCGAAGTCGGGGACAGGAGGTCCATTCTGAGGGATGAAGGACAGAAAGTCACAGTTTTACTCTGGATACGCTGAATGTTGTTTTTTTATTTAAATGTAATGTGTTCAGTTTGGGAGATTACCCAGCAGGCTCTGGGGTTAAGGCTAGGTTGCTCTGCGACGGGGAATTTTCTGGCAATAGTATCCGTGGGTACTCATCTGTGCAGGGATTAGAATCACACCTGGAGAACACAAAAAGGGAAGAGGGTGAGACATGAGCACACACACACAGGTTTTCAAACTACCAGAACAAACCCAGTCAACAACCAAAATAGAAACCATGATCTCAGAAACACATTTTATTTCCTCTTCACTTCTGCACATGCAACACCAACAATGTTGCAGGTGTTTTTTTACGACAGCACCAAATGCATCACCTCTGTTCAGTCTGTTTGGTTTAAACACTCCTCTTTGTAAGTGTTCTTCATCAATCAGCCACCACTGAGTAAAAACTCTGCTGATGCTCAACCAACTCAACTGATTTGATTTAGTTTTCTCTTTTCTGCATTTTCATGAAATTAAAAATGAAACTAGAAAGCACTCAGAGCACAAACGTTATGATCCAACTGATGCTGGGTGATTTGGGGGAAAATATCTAATTGGATTTTTCTGACTGATATTGTGATTTTGTCTGACATGTGATTTATTTTGTTGGGACAAGCTTCGGTTCAGTTATAGGGCTGTAGGTTTTTATTTTATTTTAAATGAACTATTCTACTAAACTATTCTAAGACGATGAACTTAAAAAAGTCTGAACTGCTTACAACTGGTTTATTACATTTTTAAAATTTGAAATAACACTATAAAAAGGACCTTATGTTTTGTAAACAAGCTCTGACATTTGAATATCAAGGTCACTCACTTATGGTTGAGAAAAATCATCTAAATATGTATTTATCGGTCATTTAAGAATATTAATGATGTCCAGAGTTTGACCTATAAAATGACACACCACAAAAATAATTTTTAAAAAGTATTCATTGTATAACAAAAAGAAGAATATAGATGCATATCCTTCACCCAAAAAACAATCAACTTCAGAGCCACAAAAGGATAAAATGTAGAATAAATAAAATCTTAAAGTATTCAGAGGTGGTGCTGCCGTCTACCTACGTCTACCTGTGAAAGACTCAACGACCCTCCTAATTTCATCCTGTAGATGCTAATAATGCTGTTGCACACTGACATATGTATTTTTTATAAAGAAGCTTGTTTACAGTTTAATCCTTCTGATCCAGACTGTAACACCTCTGATAGGTTTTTAATGTCACCTTATACACGTTTGTTTTCTTGCCACAGTTCAATCACTTTCCCCCTGTCACCCCGTTTACAAACTTTTTGTTCACCATTTCTCATCTTGCATCTGTTTCTGTTTCCATAGCAACATGGCATGATTGCCAACTTCAGTATCAAACATGTTTAATCATAACAATCATCTAGTCTATAGGAAATATTCTGTCCTGATCATCACTGCAGACTGAACACTGCTGCCCTCTGGTGGTAAAATAGCAGCACTACCTTGTTAAAATATTTGGCTATTACAAGAGATGGGGATTTTCTGGGATCCCATCCTCTGACTTTGGGTAACACCCTCTATCTTCAACTCACCGTTTGCTGACTGTGTCCATGTCCACACACACAGTGGGGACCTTGCTGCTGCAGTGCTGGTGAAATTTGTAGCCGCATGTCTGACATCTGAAGCCGTTAAAAAGAAACTTGTGGCAGAAATCACAGTAAGCCAGCTTGAAAAAGGTTTTCCGTACCTGCACACACAAACAGGACATAATATGAACTTCTGCAGCAGCAATAAGAAGAATCGGGAATCCAAAGACAAAGTGGAATTTTTTTTCTGTCCATCACAGGTTAGTGTTATTTGATTCTTAGGTGTTTAACAGGAGCTACAACGAGATTTAAAATGTCTGTCTGCATGCCAGCTACTTACAAAGTTGTGCATGGTGAGAGGAATATCATCCAGGACCTCGACTAAAAGCTCCTCTCCAACTAGAGGAGTGATGTCTGTGTCCCAGTCTGTTAGTCTCTTACGGCTGGAGAGGTAAAAACATTAAAAACAAAAAACAATGACAAAAAAAAGCTGGTAAATTCAATCTCTTTTTTAATGCAAACATTTCTAAGCTTGAACTGACTTTTTACAACTTTCAAGTGGGCCTCACAATAAAATTATGTCCAATTTAAGATGAGGCATGATCATCTGAGGACATGGGAACTCCCTCATTAATATGTAAGAGCTACTGATGAACGATAACCTCATCTCTCCTCAAAATGAGAACATGTTTCAGTCGTATTTGGGATATGATGAAATGCAGTTCAACAGTTTATCCGGATGACCACTTCATTTGTAAATAAACTCAAAGTGAGTGATGTGGAAATGTCGTCACTCCCTCACCGCACAGTAACACTGTGGTTCAGTAGGTCAAAGCTGGATTATGAAGTCAGTCTGTAAACGGTGCTGAAAGTTTATAACAGACAATTTAACATTTATTTTCTCACTAAGTATTATTTACTTCACCAATCAAAAAGTTTTAAGTAAAAAATACATTTTTACAGAACCCAAAATAACCAATTTTAATAATAGTTTCATTCAATAAGTAACTAACTTTGTGAATACTGTATCCATTTAAAATGCTGGATGAATCCTTGTGTGTGCTTGTAGTGTATTTGCTGTAAGTTACTAACAAAGAGTTAAGCAGCTGGTTATCCAACCAAAAACTAATGACACCGTATTTGTTGATGTCAAATTCATTAAACTTCCTGAAGAAGTCTTCTGTCTTCCTCTAAAACCCAGTTTTAAAATGCTTTTGTTTATTTTGGAGGAAATGTAATATAAGATTTGTTCACTGAGTGTTCATTACAGGGAAGTGGTTGCAGGTTTGGTAAGCATACAAACGCAGGTCCTTGACACTGACGACTGGAGTTTACGTACTGCACCCTGTGCGTATTTACGTTCAGACCACAAGAACCCCTTAGAATAAGTTAACAGGTCATCACAATGTACTATCACTGTTTCAGTATTCAAGCAAAACTCTTTCCACTCTCCAATGCTATGAATTGCCTACACATGCCTGAAGAGTGTGTGTGCGTGCAATATGTAGATATGAGACTTGTAACAATTGTTTGCTGTTGGCAGTCTTTTATGTAGGCGATGAGGAATGCAATCCATTATTCCTATACGATGTAGGAGGACACTTGGCAGGCCACAGTGCAATCTTACCCTTCTAGAAGGCGAAATACAGCACAGCAGTCTTGGCTCAGGCCTCTCACTTTGAGCGCTTTATCTAAACTCTCGTGCACGGTCTGCCCTTGGCGGACATTCACCTGAGAACAGAGACGCATATTTAAACAAGTGTGTCTTTCAAATGACATTCACTGGCCAGGTAGGCACAGGTAACATGGAGGCACACTGAAAGTAGTGATAAGCAGAAAGTTCACGTTAGCATTACAGACAGTCCGTGTTGTCACAGAGAACTTCTAGCAGTGCACAGATTTATTCTTCTTTCAAATAATAATAATAATAATAATAATAATAATAATGTGACATTCCTGTTGTGATCTCAACAAAGCCTCTATAGATGACAGTGTGGGACGTCAGTCAGCTACAGCTGCTGGTTCCATGGTAATATCACCACACAATACGTTACACAATTATGTGTGCATTTCTAACACGGTCTTACAAAACAGATTTGGTACATGCAGCAGTGTTGTTTGCTATTTTACATGGAAACCTTAAGACAGTGTTTGGCTTGGAAGGATCTTGTAAAGCCAGTAACGTACATGAACTGATGTAAACATATACAGTTATACACAATTTGAGTAATATGTAGTCTGCATAATCACTTTATAAAAATCAAATGAAAAATAAGGAAACCTTTTGTCGAAGGCACAAAAAGTGGATATGTACTGGTACTGATCTTCATTATTATTTTGCTGACAGAATAACCCAAACACAGTAATCACTATCACTTATGCGACAGGTCAATGTAACAACTATTTAGTGGAGTATGAAAACACAGCATCCGTGTCTGATAGGGAAATAAATAAATAAATGGAAGAAGGTGTTGGACACCATCTGCGAAGCCTGACACCAGCTGCCCACGAGCTTACTCATGAACATGCAGTGAAGATGTTACCTTCTCTGTGAGTAATTACACTTTCAACCAAAAGGGCTGGCATAATTTTTAACAGGTGGTAACTGTCAACTGCCACCCATTAAAATATTCACCACATATTTTAATCGGTTTAATGTAAGATCAAAAGAAGCATAGAGCCAATGAGCTCACCACTGTCCTCTGTTTGTTGGGGAGGTAGACTCGGATGGTGCCCCCACCTCGGGGTACATCCTCCGGACTAGTCTCCCCTGAGGAGGAGTAGGAGGAGGAGGTGGAGGACATGATGAGAGGCAGGAGGAGCTGAGGGGTGCAACACTTAGACACTCAGGACCTCAGGAGAGCTTCATGCACAGCGGGGTCCAGAGGAGTTAGCCCTTTACTTAGAACCTGCAACAACACACATACTTCAGCATTTTGTATGGCTTACACCTGCACAAATCCATCCATATTTGAAGAAACCATTTGAATCTGCTGTCTCCATTTGCATACACATTATATCAATAATCCAAAAATAGTGTAAAGCATTAAGAGGGAGGGAGGGGAGACAGCGGGAGGTGTGCATCTCTACTCTCCTAACACTGTCCTTATTTGTATGGACAGAGAGGATATCCAAACTATAATCCTTAATTCCATATCTAAACTTTACTGTATTCATCTTTTTAATACACACCGCTGAGTACAATAAACGAACTCGAACGAGTCGTGAACGTTTCCTACTCGTTCTCATATCTGCAAAATATGTGTTGCTTTAGTTGGATGAATTAACAGCTCGAGTTTTGAACCGTGTGTGTAGATTTAACTCAGGATGGCACATACCGGCTCGTAACGTTAGCGGCACAGACGACAACGGCGCTCGCAGCTACTATTATCAACAGGAACAATTATTAACTCACCCTGAAATACATATAACCAAACAGGAGCCAGGCCGAGCGTTGAATTGACCCTGACATACTGTTCGAGGCAAATTTGATCCACTTTGACATTTGACAGCAGTTTAACTGTAAATCACTGTCGGTTTTAGGGATTCATGAAACTGTAAAACTGTACATGTAATGACTGAGTATTTTCTAATGGACAGTGGCACAGACTGTAGAATGGACACTCTCACTGGACTAATCATCCATTTAGTAATGTCAGATAGAATATTAATACATCCTAAACAAAGCTGAAGTTCAAAATCTGATATACAGACTGTGACTACATCAAATATGAACAGTATGTAAGAGTTAATGCAGAAATTAAACGCCGACTGTCAAAGTTGCAAAACAACCAAACTTGCTAACTACTCGCATGATGCTAGTGCTAGCTGACGTTAGCCCGTTAGCTTAGCCTGGGATTAGCCTGCTGTGTAATATGACATTTCCAGTTTAAGGAGGCCATGTTCCTCCCAGTTAACCCACTGCAGCTAACTACTTTTATATGTACTTAGTGTTTCGTGGGTAACAAATGACATACTGGCAACGTTACGCCAACGATGCAAAACTTATCATAGCTTTCCTAAATCCCCCTCTTGCTAGCTAGCTGGTCAGCTCAGTGCTAGCCGGAGTAGTAGAGGAGATTATCTGGCTAACTCACTGACTAGCTTACTTTAAAAGCTTTAGTGCTAGTCCTAGCCAGCTAACGTTAGCCAACTTGGGGGGTTTTACCAACGCGTCAGCTTGTTGGTTACTTCTGGTGTCTACCCCGTAGTACTGTGAATTATTTAACTGACATGCGTAACACAGCGTAATCTAGTCGTCGCTCCACGTGTGTCGCATTAAAACGAAGAGCTGCCTTCGTCACAGCGTTTTAAATTAAAGCAGTTTGGATAAAAGTTAAACACTTACCTGTAGCAGCCATCTTGAATTCTCTCAATCTGAAGTCGGATCTGTCAAGAACTTCGGGGAAAGCGGAAAAACCTCCATAATGCCGCGTCCTGATTGGTCGATTTCTAGAGCCGTGTTCGCTCATTGGACAATAGCATGTAAGAGGTGGGAGATAGGAGTATTGTATTGTAGGGTTTTGTCATGTAAATAAACTGCATAAATTCAGAGCTACTATTTGCACTAATACATTAAGGTACATAAAAAATAAATACAATGTAAAGTACAATATTACAGGTTTGTACCATTTTTCTATACATGAACACAGACAATATATCCTTTTTAAATATGTAAATAGGTGTGAACTGTTATACAGGATAATAAAAAAACACCACCATGAAGCCAATGCAGATTAATAAACATTTTATTACAAAACAGCATAACGGTTATGATACACTCAGTCCACTGTGCATGAGGTCTTTGTTTACACCATGGTCACTATAAAATTGTTCACGATAGAAAATCCTGAAAGGTATTACACATATTTTTATATTTCTTAGGCTCCTCTGGTGAAACTTCACCAGTTATTTTATAAACACCACATTTGAAGATATAACACAGTCCAGAAAGCACAGTTGCTGACACCCGTTGGGTTATGCTTCATCAGTCTCTTTGTTACTGCACACTGAGGAACCTCCTTTTCTTTGCTGTGTGTGTATATGCGTGGTAACGCCACTCGACATCTGCGGTGTTCTCGTTCTCCAGGGTGCCCAGTTTGATCATGTACACTAAACAGAGGAGAAACACATGTAAGCATTTTACAAATCACCAAAGTCACACAAAGCAGAGGAATTCCACACAAATTACAATTTCCTGAGAAGAGAAATTGACATTTGATATCTTTGTTAAAGAACACTGTGTGGATCCATACTTACATTTCATTTCAAATCTGGGTCCTACTTCTGTCAGCTCTATGTTCTTGTGGTCTGTTTTTTTGTAGGTGTGATGTCTGAAGAAGAAAAGAAAATCACTTAGAATTGTTTACCACAAATAGCCACCTTTGTATAGTTGTTACATTGAGGGAGTGTTTTCCAACTGACCTGAAAGAGATGAAGTCTTCCTGGTTGGCGAATGTGATTACACGCCGGCTGTCCTCCTTCGGCACTGGAAAAAGATACTTGAGGATATTGGATACCTGTGCGAGCAGAATTAATTAGTTGTACGCACAAACAAGTGGTGAAAGAGAATATCAGTGACATGTGCGCAGTGCGTGATCCGGCGCTGGCTCACCCTCTTGCCGAGCCGTGAGCCGAAGTTGTGAAAAATGAGGTGGGGGTAGGCCTCAGACATGGTGCCGATGTCCGGAACATCGTGCCTCATTACGACGTTGTACAGTGTGAAATAAGCCGTGGGTCCAAATGGCAAGTGGCACACCACTAGGCCATCTGTGGACATACAGGGACATAATACAACAAAATGAATTAATCTTCTGAGTGTGGACTGAATGCACCTTCGCAGGAGACTCTGTTTAAATTCACATTTCACCTTGACTTCCAATTAAACAGGAGAAATAAAGTTAAACCCCTGTTGAGTCTGATCGTGCCATGCTAGCAACTCTGTGAGGGTGAAATAACTCACAGTTACATAGTGACCATGCTGTCATACAGTTCTTGGATGAGTGAGTTCATGTACTGCAGCCATAAACTTTCTATACAGATGGACGTCACGGCTGCTTCCTAAAGGTAAGTGAGTAAGTTAAAATATCTTGGAAATGGAAGCTCCCATCTTACCATGTGGATATTATTTACAATGCAGTAACCAGGAGCGTGACATCAGGTGTTTGAGAGGAACTACATCTTTTACACAGATGAGAGCAGGCAGCAGCAGCAGCAGCAGCAGCAGAGATACGTCTGCCGTCAGTGTGTACATGAAGTCACAGAAACAGATCTGATTCCACTTCATAAACTGTTGTAAGATCCATATATTAGGTTCTAGTCACTGTCTTTTCATTATGACAGGGAAGCTCAGATATATGCTGCACAGGTGATTTGAGTTTGTGGTTCATGCTTTTTCAAACATCAGCATTTGGCTTCACTTCTCCCCTTTGAAAGGAAACACTGACGTCCATCTTCAGTTGCTGTCTGTGGCTACAACAGAACTGATGGGAGACTGAATGAATAAAAACAAGATAAATGTTAATCTATGCATTTGTCCTTCTTGTCCAAACCTGCTGCCTGCATTACCCACAATGAAATTTCACCACTAGAAGCTGGGTCACACATTTGAATGTGATCTGCTCATTTCAGTCAATGTGGCCTGCACCCTCTGGGTTGCAGGAGAGATTACTGCTGCAAAAAAAACTACTCTGAAAGTAGGTTGATAATAGACTATTGAGATGATTAGTCTCGACTGAGATGATTACCATTAGATATTTTAATTAACTTTGCTGCTGATATTAGCCTCCTAAAAGACAATCTGTATCAGCTGCCATATTGTTTGTTTACAGCTGAACACTATTGTGTATGTGCAACTCTCAGCAGAGACCGGAAGGAAAGGAGATGCCTCACTTAGCTGAAAAACTGAAAATGTGGCAATAATTGAACACAATTGAAATTGTTATTTGCACCAAATCGTTGCACCCCTAGTAGCGATAAAGACAATGAGTTGTAATAATTTATTCTCTAAGAAACTATCAAAACTCCTCTATCAAATTGTGGGGCAGTCATCCAATAGTTAAGATAGTGAAGAAATGTCATTATATAATAGAAATTTTATCCAGCAATTAACATAAGAACAATCCATGTACTTAGCTAAGGTCAACTTTTCTGTTGACTCTTCTTCTCAGTGATCTGGTGGTTCATCTGCAAATCATTTCATCATTGAGTAGATATTAGACTGAGAGAAGAGGAAGATTTAGGGGCAGGGTTAGTTTGATTGACAGCTCTGACCTCCACTTAGACCAGTTCTAATGTCCAGTCTCATGCACATTGGATCGAATCCTCGAGTTCAAAGGTCAGCCCTTCTTCCTCACTCCTTCCTTCATATCCAAATATGGTCACTTCTGGCTCCAAAAAACCAACATGGCCATGTTCAAATACCAAACTACTCGAGTCCATAAACCAACAGATGACATTACATTAGCTTCATCCATTCGATGTACAGTCTGTGGGGGAAACCTACAGGGCTGAATAACGAAGCTAATGCTGAAGTGCAGAAAACTGCAGTTCCTCCAGTGTCCACTTGAGGCTCCAAGTGAGTCAGTGTGTCAGACTGTACACAGTATATGGTCAGTCCCCACAGACCTCCATGTTAAAACTTCACAGCAGAAATAAACACGTTTACAACCTAGTGCAAAAACCTGTTTTGATCTCTGTTTATGACAATTGTACAGAACTGAGACACAGCTTTAGCACCAGTGGTAGTTCCTCATCAACAGGTTAATGTGATCTACATAAACACATCTTGTAGGATACCTAGTCAAAACCACAGAGGAAGAAACACATGAAAAAGAAGAAGGCACCTGGCTGTCCTCTTGTTTCGTGCACGATGACGAGGTCGGTGACGTTGTTGGCTTTGCAGGCTCCTACCAGGGCAGCGATCTCATGGTTTCCTCTGTTCATGCGCTGAGCTCCAGGAAACATCAGCTTTACCTCCTGGAACAAGATGTGTACATCGCATGTTATTCTGTGCTCTCAATGTGCCCTGATGGAATTTAGTGGCCATTTTTAATAGTAACAATAAAAGAACACAGGAGGGAGCAGGAGGTACACTGTTGGCTCTTCTGTGTCATTATTTTTCAAAGACCTTTACAGCCTGTCAATAACGTGGATATTAATATTTTTCATATTCTGAATTCAAGACTAATGTAATTATACAGTTACTAATTTTTACATTTTGTGTTTGGCCCTTTCCTTCCCTGTGGCAGGAAAAGGAGAGGAAAGTTAAAAAAAAAAAAAAAAGGTCACACGGACACACCAACTGTCCCCCGAAACATCTCATTTGTAAATGAGAAGTTTCTCATTACTCCTGAGACTTTTCTATGTCAAAATGTCTCACAGTCACATAACGCTCGCCACATTAGCTCACCTGAAGATAAATTCTACACTTGCATGTTCATGTTGTGGTGCTGGGGGTTACACTGTATTTGGAAGTTTAATATTTGAACTCCATCTCTAGTTTTCAGATGATCTGTACTGAAATAAAACTTATTTTTAGGAGACAATG
Organism: Pseudochromis fuscus; assembly: GCA_900323345.1. NCBI lineage: Eukaryota > Metazoa > Chordata > Actinopteri > Pseudochromidae > Pseudochromis > Pseudochromis fuscus. The sequence continues at coordinate 34,278 of OOFC01016352.1, forward strand.
AAAATTATTTGGAAGTGAAGCAGGGGTGCCTGCCCCTAAAAAAGTCTTACCATCAATGTTTTGCATTCATCACAACAACTGAACTGTGGTTTTTACCTACACAGTTTATGATGGTGATCAGAGACAACACCTGTCTGCACTTTGAATTTCTGACCCCGCACAGACACATTCACACAGTGATACCCATCAGGTTACACAAGTTTACATCGCACATCATTATTTTCTCTGACCAGTTTATAAAAGCTCCAGTTCAGAGTCGTCACCAAGAAAATCACCAGAGAGAAACTGGTCTGACCTTGGCAAACATTTTCAGTCTGGAGCTCGGGTCTCTGGAAGTAGTGACCATGACTTTAGGATCTTCCACTCCAGCCCACTTGTACTCGTCATCCATGTGAGAGCTGACACCTGCACACACATACAAAATAACTGGTGACTGAGCAGAACAGGAGGAGCACTGATAGGACAATGCTGAAAGTAGTGGGATAACCAACACTCACCTTCTGCTCCTTCATCATCATACTCCAACAGTGTCTGCAGCTGGAGAGCTTCTTTGCGAACCTCCGTGGGGAGGAGACGGTTTTCTGGAAAGAAGAAAAATCAGCATGTGTGGTTGAACCATTCAGAATGCAACTATTTGTCAAGGAAAAAATTCTAATAATCACACCGTCCTACCATCAAGGGCACCCTTTAGCTTTTGTTTCTTCTCCTCTATTGTTCGGAGCCTGTCCTCTTGCGCCTTTCTGTACAGGTACTCCCGTCTCAGTCTCACCTCTCGACGAAGCTGCAACAACATGACACCAAATGATTGTAAACAGAGAGATGCAGGCTTGGAATAGATTCATATGATTTGTGGTCATTATACAGAAAGTGGAAATCCATGCACAATACATTTCAAGATTTTTTT
>OOFC01016353.1:0-12729 GCA_900323345.1 Pseudochromis fuscus
GTTTTAGATGTTTCCCTCATCCAACACACCTGATTCAAATGATCAGCTCATCATCAAGCTCTGCAGAAGCCTGATAACAATCCTGATCATTTCAATCAGGTGTGTTGGAAGAGGGACACATCTAAAACATACAGGATAGGGGCCCTCCAGAACCAGGTTTGCAGACCCCTGCCCTAACCCATAACCCCCATCCTCCAAAGTAAGGCATTTTCTGGGTAATTGGGGCTTCTTTTCTCAAATTATTCAGAAATAAAACTTCTTTTGTGAGTGCAATGTGCTCCCTTAAAGGTCAACTGGTAAGTGCAAAAAACAAATTAAAACAAAACTGCAATACTCCAAATGGCCAATTGAGGCTGGCTCGTAGAGTGGGTCAATCCACACAGACCGTCGTATCAAACATCCAACCTTACAGCAGAAATCAACATCGACAACCTTGGCCTCTATCACTACTTTGTACTGGAGTGAATTTTCATGTGACTCACCTTTTTAAAATATAAAATAAAAAATGAATTACTACCATTATTGATCTTCAAGTTGGGGAAGTCTTGGTGAGAGTAGCTGCAGCCGGCTGACACTAGCACAGCAGTACTACGCCGAATTCACCCTGAATGAATTTTCGCCATTGTGTGTCCTCACGATGGGCACTCGTGGACATGTACTGGCTATTGCAGAGTTAAAGTTGTTTCAAAAAACTCTGGACGGACACAGACGGCGACAATAAGCTCGTTCACCATCGCTGTTCGGTGACGTCACGGAAACAGTGATACCAGGTGAAGCAAATTTGTCCCTTGAGTTAAAACTTTTACAACTCGTGCAACACGACTGTCACGTCTACTTGCGCTAGATGAGAACAGGAAGGCACGAGTAGACATGAATTCACATCTACATCTACCCCTGTCTGAATACGCCATTCGAGTTTACTGTCTTGCCCCAGAACACATATTTAACCACTAACCTTACAAGGACTGAACAACGTCAGCCACCCCAAAATTGTGTTGAGGCTTGAACTTTTGGAAAGGCATACATAATTGTGAGGGTGAATTGCTTTAAGTGACAGGTGGGTGTCATCACAGGAGGCTAACAGCTATGGTCACTCCCAAACCAAGATGGCGGTGGCCAAATTGGCAAACTCCAGGCTTCAAAATGCTGGTCCAGACAACAACTGTGGCTTTGTCCATCCTTTATATACAGTGGATAGGTGAATTTTGGCGAGCTAGGGTAGAAATGTGAACCCAGTAGAGTCAAGTGGGTCAGTCCAATGGGTTCCTGAAGTATGTACATGAATTATGTGGCTCACTGAATGAATATCCAATCTGAGAGAGTGGGTGACTCATCTCTAACAGTGATAAAAGAAGATATTTCCACCACCCGTCTTTCATTTACCTCCACCATGCAGTTTATTAACGGCTAAATCAGTCGCCGACAGAGACGTATAGGCCCTCGAACATGAGTGTGTCTCGGTAACATGTTATTCAATGAGTTTATGTTCCCCTAACCAACGCAACAGCAATAAATAGACTAACCACTGGGGATGGTCCAATCGGATCCAGGCCAAAATGACTGGATCGGATATCAGATTTTTCTTTTAGAACCTGTCCGATCTGATCCATAAGCCCAAACTATCTCATATATGCTCAACTTCACTTTGCGCGACTTCACTTCAGTTGTTGCACAGTGAACGTTGTGTTTTTAGATGTCAGTATTAAGAAAATTACATCCATAAACGTATTATTAACAACTTTTAAAGTGTCAAACAGAAGGTCTGGTATTGGTATCAGACAATCCTCAATGCTGCAGTATCGGTATCGGATCTGAAAAAGTGGTATCGAGCCATCCCTACTAACCACCAAGATGTAATTTTCGGGAGAAACTTTACTTGTGTTTAATAGCCCAGTGTGACGGTCAGACAGCGATCAACCCCCAGGCTTCAATTTATAGTCTGGCTTCTGAATATTGCAGTTTCTATTCAAGCAAAAATGTGAACCACAGAAGCACCAAGTGTCTGGAGGTATTTACCATCCCGTCTAGAAATAGAGTTGTAAACAATGCTGTTTTGGTACAACAACATCAACACAAAAAAAAAATCCCCAACAACACAGAATAACCCACCAGCCTACTATAAAGCAGGCTTGCTGCTGCTTTTATGATCTGTGTTGTTTTTCCAGACGGTTCATTATGGGAGCTCTGTGAATGTTCAGAATAAAATAATGACACATTTAATGAAAACAAATTTTGTTGCAAACTGGCTGGGACTGTTTGTGCAGCATTCTGTCAATTTGCCAGAGGGGACCTTTAAGTCCAAACCGCAAATCCTAATTCATTTCAGAGCAACGCAGGCGGGATAATTGTAGGTTTGTGAATGGGCACAGTCCAAAAACAAGGAAGATACCAGTGCACTGACAGTTACTTACAAAATGTCGATGTTTTTAACAAAATGTGACTGTGATTGTATTCCTTTATAATTAATCTTTTTCATTTGGCACAATAACCACAATTTCGTAGTCAGTTTATCACATAAAAGTCGGATATAAGAGGCAACAAAAAGATACAGAAACTTACCACAGATCATAAGGTAGGTAATAAAGCAGTACATATTCAGATCTGTGCTTTAGAAAGTATGAAATCTATCGAAACCCAGCCGAGAGTGACTGCGCTCCTCCTCCCCCTCACTTAGCATCACAATGCACCGCGGATACCTCTCAAGAGATGCATTTCCGATTGGATTTCGCCTCTCAGCTCACTTTTGATTTACAGCAAACTCTGCTGCTAAACAGAAAAAAAAACAACATTTGTGCTCCGTCATGCAGCTAGAAAAGAGTGGTGGTGGTGGCTGGTGGATATGTTGCCTCAGGGAGGCTGTGAACCTCATCACCTTGTGCGAGTTGTTTGGCAAGTAAACTGTGTTCGTCTTGCTATATGCACAATACAAAATTGGCTATATGGTTGTCGGGCGCGGACAGGGATGCATTTTCCCCTCACTACATTTCCTCCAAATGTAGCGCGAGGAATGGAGACCCATTTGACTCCTGTATTTTGGCTGCTTTCACACCTTTATTGAGAGCTATTCACTTGTGAAAGAATTACCCAAAAGGCCCCTTGGTGCAGAGAGTAGAGAGGTTCCTGGAAAGGCTGTAGACCGAGGATTTCTTTCTGTTGCTCTACATATAAAACCTCTTCAATTATCACTACTTTTGAACAAATGACTCTGCACCGTAAACAAAGTCACTCGTAAACAAACCCAAAAGGAATTATCTTCTTAAAGTCATTGTTTTGGTTTGTCGGTTGCGTTTGGTTCGGGATCACAGCTTCTATTCACTGGTGTTTAGCAGCAAGCAGCTGTTTTTGAAATCCATCTGAATGAAAAATGTCTTTGTAATCCTTTTACAACACCTTGCTGGTTGCATTGTTCACTTAATTAACAATGTTAGCAAAAAAAATTTCAAAAACTCATTTTTTTTACAATAAAGTTCAATCACTTTTATATCTTTAGAAAAAAAAATCTGAAATAATCAAAAAAATAATCAGTAGTTTGTTGGAACAGTATTTTTAGTTACTATGTAGGACTATGGTATCTGGTAACATAGTGCGTAGATTATTTTGTAACGCTAGCTTGCTGTCGTGTTTTGTTGTATTTCAGTGGCCCAATCAAATAGCTTCAAATGTTTTGTCAGAAATGTGTCACGATACAGAAGTTTGACTCTCCTGAGATGCTGTTTCAGTCCCACTTTCAGTATAATTGTGCCATTAGCAGGAAAAACTAAATACCAATTGGTGCTAGCATCAGAAAGCTAGGCTAACAAGTCATCACTTCAGAGTGTATTTTAAGAACTTATAATTTCAATTATGCGATATTCCTCCATACAACCATAGATATTATTTCACTATAAGAATCAGGACCTTTTACATATATTGTTTTTGATGAACGTATGTCACAATACAGAGGTTAGATACTCTGTTGCTTCGTGTGGACTTTAAACAAAACCAGCAGACACACACAGTTAGCTGCTAACCATAGGAGAGCTAATTAAACAGCTCAACAGCCAAATATCTTTTATTGAGAAGTGGATGGAGACCATAACTGAGGGACTTACTTTAACCAAGTGGCCGAAAACATGAGTCGACATGAATGCTAATGGTGTTCAGTGTCTGCTGGATTTGTAAATACTTACTGCAGTCTTACTGCTCACAAAAAATTAACAAAACAAAACAAAATAGGGCAGCTTTAATGTTTTTGTAATTGAACATAAATGGGTATTTTAGTTTAGTTAATAGCTAGATTTTTTTGGTACAGCTGTTGAGTATTTTTTATAAATCATTCTCCCAAATAACTGAGTAGTTAAAGTTAGTCTAATAGTTAGCTTCCTGAATGAATGAATGAATGAATTCATAACCTGATCTGAACGGTCCAAAACCCAAAGACTTTATGTATATATACTTATATTAAAAGGAAATAATAATCGTGAAAAATTTTAACATTGTACAGGATAAGTTAGAACTCAAAAAGACTGATAAAAATAACCCTGCCTGAAATGTCAATAATAGTATCAATGTTTCAAGAAGAAGAAAAGTAACAATTTGCATGGAAGTGAATGAAAACAAGTTTAGTTACCATATTTTCTGGAGTATAAGCCGCTACTTTTTTCCGACGCTTTGAACCCTGCGGCTTAAACATTGGCGGCATGAAGCTCATTAGCTTTTTACAAGCTAGCAAGCTCCGTGCCGCCGATACATTTAGCTTCATCACATCAGACCCGGTCAGAGTGGACCACATGAAACTGTTCAAATAAATTCAATAGCGGCTTATAGACAGGTGCGCTCAATAGTCCGGAAAATACGGTACGTACTATACAGGAGTACAGGTTTTTGCTAATTAATAACCTCAGCTGACCAAAGTAATGTCGTAAACATATACAGGTCAGAAGAAATCAAACCAATGTTGTTGTAAAATGATAATAATATATATATATATAATGAACTAAATCAGTTTTCTATCAATCAACTAACTGTAGAATTGTATTATGCCGTATGTTTCTGTACCCTCGTTCCCTCACTGTCATTTCAGCAGCAGAAAGTGTGGGAGCGGATGTACAGATGTAAGAAATACTTACAACAAGATGACCCTGGTGAAAACAAAGAAGCAGCTGACCTGCAGTGATTCACCGCTGCTGACCTGCCGTTAAATCTGCCTATTCCCATCTGTAATCTCTGCGGCCTCCTAGTCGCGCGTGTCAAGAAGATTGCGAACACATCTAATGGATGTTGAAATGGACTTACGACCTACCTCCGCGTGCTCACCGGGCTTCTTCTGTGATTTATGCCAAACAATGTTATTACGTTGGACCCTGTTGCAATCATCAGCCCACTGACAGCTTGTTTTCCCCACAGTCAGTCCCTTGCTGCTTTTCCTGTTTAAGTTTGTCATGTATCAACACAGGTGGCCTGCGTCCAATCTGTGCTGACATTTTGCATCCATGTTTATTTAAGGCTGACTATTTTTCTTGAAAAATACCACACGGGGACACGTCTGAGAAGAGAGAGCATCTGAGAGTAAAAGGTGGAGCTGGTTATAGGCTGCTGGCTTGAGTGAAGTGTTGGCGATTGGTGGTAGGGGCTGGCAGATGTCCTGGATTTCATAATTCATTCTCAGTTATCAAGTACTGGTTCCACTGTTCCAGTCACAGCTCCCCCGAGGCCAGGCTGGTATGTTAACGAACTCCCTGGGATTGGTGGAGTCAAGCATGGGTCATTGCTGATTACACTTCCTGGTGTTTCTCAGGGGCCGGCGGCGCCCACAGAGGCCTCGCTTTTCATCTTCTCGTCATCCATTAGAAAAGGTCGATTTCAGGCGGGATGAGCACATGCTCGGGTGGCTTGGATGTTTCCCTCAGATGCTGCTGGATAAGAGATGAAGATTTGATACATAGCTGTGTGAGATCCCATCATCAGAGGAACCTGTGGTGAGACCACTTATGGAGGTCACACATTAACCAGAGGCTGTGTTGAGGACTTTGTTGCAAAGGCAGAGACATCCAACTCCACAAACACTGAGGACAAAGGGTTCAAAGTTTCTGGACTGTTGGCTTCACTGTGTAACAGATATATTGGTTTGGAAAGCTTAATTTAGTGCCTCTTTAGGCTGATTATTAATCATTGTCACCTTCCATTAAACCTAAAAAGGGGTCTGCATGTTTTTAGCCTCTAAAGGGCACAGCAATGGAAAGAGCTACAAATAAATCCTGTTTATTTCTTTTCCATTTGAACTAATGAGCAAGCTCAATGAATTAATCTTTAATTAAATACATTCAAGCATTTTATTTAAAGATGCTTTCCCACAACAAAACACTGAAATTTCACCAGAGTCAAAGGCTACAGAAACAATAGTTGCTGCTACTCTGCCAAGCTAAGCTGGCTAGCTTTTAGACAGTATCTAAAGTTAGTTTTCAAACTAACAAAACAACAAAAAGTGTCTAAATGAGATCAAACTAATACCTAGCCTTAAAAAATGCAGTTATTAGCTTTATTTCTCAGTTTTTCTCTCAAATTCAAGATTCTGCGTCTTCATAACTCATCATTTTGACCAAATATGTAGTAACTGTGTTTTGGCTTTGTAGGGTTGATGTTCTTTGAGATACTGTTCAGTCAGTTTGTGTTATCTAGAACAAAGTGGTTGAATTAAACAGGACTTTGTGAATCATAGTTTAAAGGAACACAAAAAAAACACAAAACAATAAACTTGAATATGCTATCAGTAAAAGTCACTGCTTTACGTAGTTGTAACAACCAATCACATCACAAAACCAAAGGTATGTCTGAAAGAATTAGCAGAGTTAACTAAACTCGTCACATGCTATCAGCAACAGTTTTAGTGCGGTTATGCTAACATTTATTATCTCACTCTAACGTAAAGTTAGCATAGCTGCTAAAGCTAATTAAATTTGTTGTACAAACTGGTTTTTAATAATAACATGATAGTAACTTTTGTTTATATAACCTTTAACAGTGGAATAAATGAGTGAGTGCATGAGGAAAACAGACTTGTTAACTCTACTGCAAATATTTTTACAATAAATACTGAAAATAGAAATGTAGCATTTGGAGCATTAGCACAGTCTCAGCATACATTTTGTTTAAGTACTTGAATTAATTTAACAATACTTTGCCCTTCAGGGAGAAAAATGTCTTTTACTGTTGAAGCTACTACTGTAAATTAAGATTTTACATACAAAACGTATAGAAACAGTGTATTTAATAGTTAAAACTGGCTCCACTTGAACAACCACACATATTTATGGATTAATACAGCCATAAAAAACACAAGATATCATCCTGAATCTCCCACAGTTGGTATTTTTGATACAAAATGTGTAAACATTTTTAAGAAACATTGTAGTAAAGGATGTTTTTGCACCACCTCACCAGCACACACGTTTAAAACAACAAGAGCTTTTTCGTCATTGTTTTCCGTCAGTTTTTCAGTTGATGTTTTTTTTTTTTGTTTGATTTAAGCCTGGCTTCTGTGTTACTGCGAGGACGCTCAGCAGAGATAGAGATTTAATTTGTATGTATAAAAGTTAGTCTGCTTCACAGTATCAGTGTCGCCGGGAGCTATATTCTCACCTGCATTAATATGGACTGCAGTTAATCTTTCATGTGTGTTTTTCTTTACCATTACATCAATATGGAACACAGGAAAGTGTTATTGATTTGCTGTCAAGTTGTCCAGGCTGTGTCTTAGAGTGGAAATATAGCTTTACTTGTTTATCTCCAGTGTGAACTTGGCTCCATCTGTCACGTTTTAATGCATTGACGGAACCCACCGGTTTATCCCGCAGCTCAGGAGGAATATGCAAGGTCAGGGTTTTCCACCACAACTCGCCACGTAACGCTGCAAATACCTCAAATTTTTCCAAGGCCTTTAAATTCTCTCGGAGACGCTAAAGAGACTGCAATTGAGACAACAACTTAGTTTATTGGGCACCAGCAGCTCGATAGTATTGATTTGCGCCCACCAGCCAGTGGAATACCAATGACATGAAACATTGCAGCTAAAAGGGAACATGTTACGCCCTTCAGCTTTGCAGTTTTTTTTCCCCTTTGGTCTGAATCTCTCAGCCTGCTTGTCATCATTGTGATGCAGGAGGTGAGATGCCAAGGCTCAGCGTCTGCAGCTATGTGGGAAAGGAGACATGATTGGTGTGTGTGTGACTGACAGTGTTTCTGCTTTTAATAATAAAATTGAACATGTTTTTTTTTTTTTTTTTCTGGACCAAACAAAGCCCCTTGAAGGAGATTGCATTGGAGTTCAATTAAATTAAACCCGCAGCGGACACCTAACAAAAAAGAAAAAAAGATTTGGTCAATATCACCGTGGGGCTCTGTTGAGACCCGACAGCCCGTGGAAGTCTTGGTCTGGATCACAGCTCGTCCTGAGATTTTCAGGAGGTCGTCAGTTGAGAAGCGAATGTGCTGCACGTCAGGATTGTAAACACAACAAAAAGTTAGTTAGGCTTCTAGTTTGGGCTGCGAATGTAATCTGTGTAGTAATAATCAGAGCTGCATCATGGAGGCTGATGTGTAACAACGACCTGAAATGCAACAATGACCCAAATTGTTATAAAAAAAAAGTAATAAAACCCGAAATGTAACAAATGGTCGATAATGTAACTAAAGTCCTGAGCCCAAAATGTAATAATAATAAAAAAAAGTAACAAAACCCCAAATGTAGCAACTGGTCAATAATGTAACAAGTTGCTGAGCCCAAAACGTAAAAACTTTGCCCACAATGTAACAACTTCTTACATTTTGGGTCCGTTATTACATTTGGGTTTTTTTCTGTAACATTTCAGGCTCAGCACTTTAGTTACATTATTGACCAGTTATTACATTTCAGGTTTCATTACATTTTTTTGTTACAACACTTTAGGACGTTGCATTTTGGGCCGTTGTTACATATCGGGCTCTAACAAGGCAGTTTCCCTTAGTTCCTCTTCGCAATCAAATCTGAATAAAAAATCGTAAATCAGTCAAATCTGAACCGACATGATACGAGTTTTTTTGATTCAGCGTTGATTGAACTTATCACGGACTTATCATTATGCTGATGTCCATTGTGATCAAATGTCCATAAATCTGGCGAGAAGTAAAAGACAAAGAGATCTCTCGTGGTTGGAGAGCTTGATTGAGAATCTCTTAAGTGTTCTTCAGTTTTAAAGTAATCATAGTTTTTTCATGCATCCCTGGAAACCTGACATTTTTTTAAGAACCATTTTCCTTTCATGCAACACGTAAGTAAAATGTGCTGAAAACCACTGAGTTGCACTGAAAAACATCTACGTTTCAACATCTACGTTTTACGACTGACTAAACCACATTGTTTTCTAATGAAGTATGGGTGACTGTGGCTGAGCTGGTAGAGCGTCCACAAAATCCTAAGTTTGGTGGTTCGATTCATGGCTCAGGATGTCCACATGTCAAAGTGCCCTTGAGCATGGCTACAATATAAACAGGAACTGCTAATGCTGTATACGTCTTATGTAAAACGTTAGCACATACGAGCAGAGGTGGATACAGTAGCCAAAAATTGTACTCAAGTAAGAGTAGTGTTATTTCAAAATAATATTACTCAAGTAGCAGTAAAAAGTAGTCATCCAAAACATCACTCAAGTACAAGTAAAAAAGTATTTTGGCGAAAAGACTACTCAAGTACCGAGTAACTGTTTGAACATGATTTATTTATTTATTTTTGATTGTGTAATCAGACAAATATAAAATAATGTGCAAATTCTGGTACAGTGGCATATAGCGATACAGCGGTGACTAGCATAAATCAATTTACCTTAATTCTTCAACCATTTGCTCTATTGATGTACTTCCAGCTGATTCCCACTGACATGCAGCGTTCTGTACATATTACCTACATTACGGTAGCAGACAGATGCTCTGCTTGTCAGCTTTCAGAATCAGCTGGAATCATGTCGCTAGCGCAAATGGCCGAGGAATTACTCCCTGTCACCAGTTAAATGTTCGTGCACTCATAAGTCAAAGTACCACTGTACATCTAAATTTATAAAGCAACGACTCGAGTGTAGCCCAATGTAGCAGAGTAAGAGTAGGGTCTCTTCTTCACACATCTACTCAAGTAAAAGTAAAAAGTATGGTGCAGTAAAACTACTCATAGAAGTACTTTTTTTTCCCAAAAAGTTACTCAAGTAAATGTAATAGAGTAAATGTTACTTGTTACTAGCCACCTCTGCATATGGGCTAAGTATTATGGATTGGAATCGTCATGACTACGGCTCTAGATGACTTCCTCAAATGCATCATTTCATTTTTTTATGCTTCACCTGTGTAGCATTTCCTTTTTCTTTTTAAAATGAAAAGCGATTGTTAGTTAATTTAATCACAGTTTACTCAGCCTCACAGGGTCGGTAGCTGGTCTATTGTTAACATCAGCACGCTTAATTACCTCATTTTGTTCGGACAGCAGTGTTCAGAAAGAAAGAGTTCAGCCACACCTGTAAATCCAAATCAAACATGCCCCACTGCTCCACATGAACTTCATAAAAGAGGCCAGTGTGAATAATCAGTGTCATTATCGCATAGACTTCAAGAATCCATTAAAGGACAGCACATTCATTGTGCAGTGACAGTTATGGCCGAGAGTACAATAGCTATATGCTGTTATCAGCTTTCAAAACAAATATGAAAGGAGGGTGTGTTTATGGATTTTTCTTTCAGCTACTTTGAAATGTAGGTGGAAATGTGCATTGTGTTGTTGAGGAGAATAAACCTTTTCACATTTAGAAAGAGCAGCCGAAGCGCTGTCATCCATCCACGCAAAGAGACCACGTCTGCTTTTAGATTTCTTCAAACCCTGCCATTTTAGGCAGACTCACAATGCAAATATCACACGGCTCGCAGGGTAAAAAAGTCACAGCGTTAATGGCAGCTTTGGTTCAACATAAATCACCTTTGAGTGTACGAATACTGCTGCGATACGAGGCCCAATGTGCTCACAACTCGAGGAAAAAAGAAGTCGTGTAAAGCTAAGCAGACGTCTGAGGCTCCTTAGGCTTCAAACCTTCCTCTTGGGTTTCAACATGATGCTCATTTGCTGAGGAGAACTTCAAACCATTGGTGGTTTCTTGCCTCCACTCTCTGCCCTCTTGCCTGTCGCCGGCTTTGCTTTGGCTTTGATGACCCAGGAGCGAGTAGAAAAACTAACCAGGGAGACAGAATGACTCTTTGCATTTAAATGGCGCATTAACAGAGAGTAGTTTCTCTTGATATGGTGACTTATTTGAATTTGTTAGCATTTGACAGAGTCTGACAGATGTTGTGGAGGTATAGTAAGAAGGGCTGGTTCATAAATACTATTACTGATCACACTCATGACCGACATACTAACTCAACCCAACCTGTGTGGTAATGGCAGTCTGGACATATGCGACTCTTTACCTTCTTGAAGTTGAAGTCATTACACTGAAGTCCCACAGTTATAGAAAATATGAATAACTGGGAAAGCTGGCGGTGCGAGGCCACTCCTTAAGTAGGAGGAACTTAATTGTGTTTTCTCTGTGTGGAAAATGACAATATAAGTATATCTGTATCTGTGCTGATATGAACAGAGCACTGTTGCCCTCTTGTGGTGAACTCACTGCACGATCTTGTTAAAACAAATCAAAAACTTTTGGGAATAAAGTCTCATCTTCTGACCTTTTTGGGTAATACCCTAGCTCTCCATAAACAATCATTCAGACCTGTAGAGTATTTTTCTTTTGTAATGTTACCAATGAATGGTCGGATCGGATGAACAGTCCAAAAAAACAAAACAAAACAAGCCAGCCAACCAACGCAGGCGAAAACATAACTTCCTTGGTGGAGGTATTAAACTTCGGGATGAATAGCGACAATACTGAGTCCCTATAGTCGGTCGCCTCCTTCCCACTCAGTGATTTCAAGTTTTTGAGTTATTTGGTACCATCCTCAGGTTTAAAGGTCAGACCGCCCTCCTGGCTCCAAACTTAATATCCAAATATGGTCACTTCTGGCTCCAAAAAACCAACATGGCCACAATACCAAAGTCCTGGCTTCAAAAGTCCACAAAACAACGGGTGACCTTACATCAGCTTCGTCCATTCTAGAAACAGTCTGTGGTTTTAAGAGACACCATCTAGTGGCCATTAGAGGAACAACATTGTAAGAAACTTTAAACGTTCAGGTGTGGTGGTCATATAACAACTACCGTATTTTCCGCACTATAAGCCGCTACTTTTTTCCGACGCTTTGAACTTAAACACTGGTGTTTCTCATGTATCGGCGACATGAAGCTCGTTAGCTTTTTACAAGCTAGCAAGCTCCGTGCCGCCGATACATTAGCCCTGGTCAGAGTGGACCACATGAAACTGTCGGAATAAATTCAAAAGTGGCTTATAGACAGGTAGTCCGGAAAATACGGTACTCATAATTGAATGAGCCAGCATCTAGTGGCCATCGAGAGTACTGCACTTTAGTTGCACTTATGCATTAGCCTCATTTTTGAGCCTCCCATGCTTCGTCCATGTCTGTAAACAGTTTTCAGCAGAGTGAGGCATCTCCCTTCCTTCCTATCTCTGCAGAGAGTTGCACATGCTCAGTAGAGGTCAGCAGCAAGTAAACTACATGGCTCCCGCCAATGCCGAGCTACTTTTGTAGCAGTAGCAGCTAATAAAGTATCCATCCATTAGCTCA
>OOFC01016354.1:0-31039 GCA_900323345.1 Pseudochromis fuscus
TTGCCGAACAGTACCGTGACACTTATGCCCAGACTGCTGTCTATTTTCGACAGCTCAATGTCAAATAGGTCTCCTGGACTGAGACTACTGACCCCTGAGGCATTACCATTTAAATTTTCCATGATGTTTTCCTGCAAACAGAGAACAGGGCATTATGGTGAATTATCACAAGCTGGGACATGCAGAAAGAACAAGCGATCAGGGGAGAGTTAGGGAGCTGAACTCAGTTACGCTGAAGAGAAAATGAGTAATACATTAAAAGAGTGTCATGCATGTGTACAGGTACAAACTGCCTTGCATTGGCAATGTAAATGCAATGGTAGGCAAAGGTTATAAACAACAAGCAGTTAGTTTTGCCATGCATCTGACAGGTAATATGTAATATGGTTGTTTATGGAGGAATCATTGTTTGATTAACATAAGCTGATTTATATTTGCTCCATCAGAAAAAAAACAACACATTTTGTGTATTTTATTTCATTGGTCTCCTGAGTAGACAACTACTATACAGAACAACTTCATAAAAGCTGTTTACAATAATGTAGTCATGTGTAAAGACCGCACCTTTTTGACCTTCAGTTTCTCTTGACTACTTGAATAAGTCTCCTCGTCCATGTCCGAGTCTCCCCAGTCAGAATGTTCAGACACTTTGGGAGCTTCGGACACTTTAGCTTTTCTAGTTTTGGGTGGCAGAGCTGGTGGAGGAGGATCCGAACCCACGTTTGGTTCTGGTGCACGATGATGGGATGCAGCAGCAGCAGCAGCAGCTGTAGCTCTTTCAAGGCACTGTTGAACTCCATTAGCAGGGGTAGCAGGGGCAGCAGGGGGCTTGCTGATTTTAGCAACACTGCCTATCCTAGTGTCCTGAGAATTGCGGACGGTGAGCTGGTAGACTGGGGAGGAGGTGGATGAGGGTGTGGCAGCACTGTGGAGAGGAGGGAGAGGAGGGGTGGGGCTTCCCGCTCCTGCACGCTCCTCTGACGAGGTATCAAAGTCTAGTTCTCGTCTCTGGGCAGAGTTAACTGAAGACTTGGACTGGTAGGGAACATAACCTGAAGGAGACTCTATTAAAAAAAGAGAAGGAAACAACACAGTGACAAATAATGAAATGTGCGAATGATGAAAAAGCAATTTCTCCACTGATATCCCTGCCTTTACCTTTATAGAGCCTCTCTTTGGGCTGTGACACCACCAGTGTTACATCATCAGGAGCATTTTGAAGGATATCAACGGTGGTGGCGTGAGAGAGCCCCTCTAGTTTTACATCATTCACAGAGATCAGTCGGTCACCTGAATTAACAATACGATTGTCACTCACATTGAAGACAGCTCGGTGACTGACAGACTGACGACTGCAACTAATACGAGTTCTATTATCACAATATCTCAGCTATCATCACAGTAAACAACTATAAACATAATTCAACCCTAGAGGAGGCAGAGGTCAGCAAAACAGTAGCGTACCAGGTTTGAGGCAGCTGTTGACATCAGCAGGCCCCCCGGGAGTGATGGAGCTAATGATGGTACCAAGGTCTGTACGACCAGAGGTTTCCCCTCCAACGACCTGAAACCCTAGAAAACAAATACAAACAAAAAAACACATGACTGTACACAGCTGTATGCCAGTGTTTGGGCACATGGCAAAAAAAAGCTCTCAAACATCTGAGGAAAGGTTCATTTTCAGTCTGTTTGCAGAAGGGACCGTATCCATTTATTTTCAACAACAAAAATCAACAACAACAAAAAAATATATGTATATAAATTTGTACAGTGAAACTCCAAAATTTGCATACAATTGTAGACAGATTTGGACACAAAACACCAAGCAACACAGAGACCATAAATACAATTTATAGTACTTGTCAGCTGTGACAGTAGAGAAGTGGCAGCAGCGGGGACAGTGTGAAATCGAGCTGCTATTTTATGGAAATGAATACACTTGCTTACCCAGTCCGTATTTCACATCTTTCTTCAGGTTTACAGTTCTGATTTCTCTCTCTGGAGATGGCAACGCATTGAGCCTCTTCTTCAGGGAATCTGTCCCAACACAAATACACACTTTGTTGTTAACTCATTGATGTATTTCCTGTTGTGATTTTGGTAAACAGGGGGTAAACGGTAAGCCACTCTGAGAGTCTTAATACATCTGCACTGTGACTATTAATCAGCCCAGGGAGGCATACAGTGTTGCTCAAGGGCTCCCACTTCTGCACTGTTGATTAATGGCTCTGAAAAGATTGGCTAAGCTGGGATGAAAGGGAAGGAGTTCAGTGCCAAGCATGAAGCTATTAAATGGCGGGACTGGGGCCGGAGTTAAGGTCCACAGGCAGGCAGCACCAACAGGACAGAGACTCAGTTCTGCATTATATAATTCAGATTTACAACACAGACTTTAAACTGTATTGTACTTGTACTAACTTGTTGGGAAAATCTCGTTCAACAGAGGATTAAGAGTGTCTAAAAATGAGCGTTGGCAGAGAGCAGTTGGGTATTTACTTTATTTCTAATACTGTTCTATACAAAGTCATGACAAACAACGTCCATGTATGTGTGCGGAAACCTCCAGACATACCATTAACAGAGGCTGGGGTTGAGGGTGGGCCCGAGGAACTGTGCATACTGACACCTGAGGAGGGAGAGCACAAGTCATTAGGAAACATATGTAAGATATCAGTGCATAAATAGTTTAAGATTGAGCATTTCTTACAGTTATTATGCCCTTTCCTGTTGATGTTTAATTATATAAACTGAGACTGTTAATGTGAGTATAGACAGACATTTTTAGGATACATATAAGAATCTCTAAAATCTGCCAAGTAAAAACAACACAATCCCCAATATATACACTATTAACTGTAAAACATACCACCTATTTCTTCTACTTCCCACTGTGTAGCTGAGTCTCATGTCATTCACACAACACTTTTTATATCCACAAGACCGTGATAATGACTTGATGCCTGTGATGAAACACTGCTACCTCCCAGATGTTAAAACACAACTGGTATAATGTTAGAGGTCAGCAGCTTGAAATTTTCTGAATTCTTTCATTATCTCACAGCAGAGAGGTGGAGCTGCACAGCTGTACAGTAGCTACAAGAATTACAGCTACATAAATGTAGTTTAGCACAGAGTCATATTTCAGGTTAATGCTCGTCAGTAAAGACCACCATCCTCCTCAGGCCAGCATCCTCACCTACTACGTATGCCTGGCCGGTATCCTCTATGGAAGAAGAGTCCGATTCTTTTTTTGACCTGCTGAGGCTCCAGGCTGGGCTGCTGTGGGATGCTGAGCCAAATGATCTGAGGAGGTAAGAGCAAGAGATGAAGATTAGCCTGTGGAGTTAAAGGCTGAATGTAGAAAAGTGCAAACACTCTCTTTTACTTTGGCTGTTATTAACATTTAGGCCTGCTCGGTTTTCATGCAAACAGAATCCTAGTCAACTTAGAAGTCGTGTGTAAAGCTGAAGAGAAAGAGTAACTGGCACCAAAACAGTTTTTTTGCTAATTAAAATAAATACACACACACACACATGCACACAGGTAGACACAGTCTTAAAAAAAACACAAACACAGACACAAGGGAACACCCACGCAAGACCCCCAGAGTGTCAATTAGAGGCTAGAGTTGTCTGCGTCTCCATAGTGTAGGCAGAGGTACAGTCCCGGTAACAAGTCCTTTCTTAGTAACCTTAGTCTGTCCTGAGGTTAGGTTGCTGAGTCTGACACGAGGCTTTAGAGAGAATCTACACACAAGCACCAAACCCAATTTTTGTGCGATTGAATAAGAAAAATGCAAAACTGTAAAGTCTGCATTCACAACATTCACTATATTGTTGTTTTACAAAAACTGTACGGGTGTCCTCGGAAGACAATGGGGTCTTAACATTTAAGATTTTACTGTTTAAACTCACTTGTCCTGTTGCTGTGACAGCGAGTCTGTATCAGAGGCCGCTCGCTGATGTTGCTGGAAATGAGAGGCCACCTGGTTGGGCTGTGGCTGACTCAGTCCACCGGGTAACTGTCCACGAAACGGCTCTGACAACCGGAGCTCCGAGGACTCCAGCATGTGCCCGAGGTTGTGGTGGGAGCGACTCATTGCTCGTGGATTAGAGAGGGCCGTGGAGGCTATTGGATTGAAACCTGGGAAGCGAAGGTCATCTTGGACTAATAGCGGGCCAGAAGGTGCCTTGTTGAGGGCCACCTCCGAGTATGAGATCCTCTTCAGGTGGTCCGGGTTGGACCGTGTCGACAGGCTGGGGGCCAGGCTGCCTGAACTCACTGTTCTCCCTGATGTATCCCCACCCCGAGAGTCAAGGGAATATTGTAAACTGCTGAAGGGGGAGTTCTCTGATGAGCAGGAACATGAAAGAGAGAAAATTACTGTTTAGTTCACAACAATTAATACCAGTATGTTTGTTTATTATTATAGCAAAAGGATGAAACAACTGAAAAAATAGCAGAGGAATTCAAACCAGCTTAAGGGTTGATCTGTGTGAAAACATTTCTGCAGTGTGGAGTACTGTCCATGAAAACAGTCCTGTGACAGGTAACAAGCTAACTCATTATCATCTGAAAGCTGAGATTATTTTTTTAAATGGTGAGGCATCAGAAACATTTCTTGAAAGCTTCCCAGGATTTTATACCATGGGATCTGCCATGCTCCTGGTTGCTATAGCCTACTGTGTCTCTGTGGCAATGGTTGCTCCCCTCTTGAGCTCTGGCAAACCAATCACTGTCGGCTGACCTTAAACACATCACTACCAGGGTGAAGATGTTGCCACGGACACCAGGTTTAAAACTCGGGTAAAATACAGAGAGATTTACCTGCAGCTGAGAGGCTTAAGCACAACTGTGTGAACTCAAGGGACTGAATGTAATGGATGTGCATTCATATGAAAAATTTCCACACTCAAGGTTTAACCCTACTGAGTAAAAATATATTTTATGTTTGGATGGGCCAAATATTCACAATATTGTATGAACTCCTCCCACACACACACATGTCCAGATGCCCACTTCTCTCTTACCTAAGTCCTGCAGCTCCTGGTTGTTTTGTCGCGCCTTCATCTGCAGGTGGAACTTGTGTTGATCCGAGCACAGCTGCAGCAGATACTGACACGTCTTGTTGCTGTCTGTCTGAAACAGGTGCTTAATCCCATCTGATGTATTCTGAAGAGAAATCTTCTTTTTCTTCAGGATGACAAAAATAAACATTTCAATAAAAGTGAGGACCAGCTGGATTTACCTAAAGTGAAAAATGTATTTACAATAGTGAGGCATAGTTTTATGTCTGATAATAGAGAGGTAAGTACATACTGTGAAGGAAATCTTCTTCGTCTCCCTCCAGGGGAACCTCAGCACCGGGGTACGATTTCCATTGAGGACTTCAAAAATAAGCACCCCCTTGGAGTAGACACCCAGCAAGATGCCCGTCTGAGATCTCTTCTCAGGCAGCACCCGATGGAAGTGGACGCCATACTCTGTTAGCCTCTGGCTCACCTTTGAGACAAACAATAAAAGCTGTCTTAGATTTTCAGAAACACTGAGACAGAGAGTAGTGATGACAATGTGCATGGAGACAGATTAAAATAAATTGGAATTAAATCATCAGATTTTGACAAAACAAAACCTTCAGTATGATTCCATTTGTCTCGTAAACTAATTTGTATCTTTTATCCAGCATAAACTCAAATGTCAGCAAATTATTAATACACTAATACCATGTGTGGTGATAAAATATTTTGGTCCACCAGTACAAAATCTTGATTCATTAACACTCTCTCACCTTGAGGAACTCAAACTCGGCCTCAGACTCTGATGCTCCGTAGTAGTTGCTGTGTAGTTTGGGCAGCTCCTCCTTGATGGTCGTCTGGTCCACCTTATCCAACACAGACACCGGCAGGTAGTGCTCCAATCTGAAGTAGGTCTTTCCATGGAGCTGAGGTGACAAGATTCACTGCATTATTTTAAAACAAACTTTTTTAATGAAGTTTTATTAAATTCAATACAAAGAAAGCAATTTTTTTCAACTGGTTCCTCTAAATATTTGATATTGTATATGGAAAGTTAATAATTTCATAAATGAAATTAAATAAAATCAAAACTCAGAAGCCTTTTCAGCCGAGTAATTCGATACCTCCGGTTGGTAGTCACTGAATTCTGCCTGCAGGGCCAGTGAAGCCAGCAGCATGGCATTCTCTGTGCCACAGCGCATCCTTTCCTCCAAGATATCTTTCCTCAGCTGTAGGTAGTACTGATGTTTGGTCATAGCATGCCTGTTATCCACACAGAAATTCAGACAGGGACAGATTGTTTTGGTTAACTCAAATGTGATATACCAACACACTAACCCATAAATACCAACATGTGCACTCACTGTATGAAGTTGACATCATCCAGGAAGAATTTGATGCGTAAAAAAAGGTTAAAAGGCACGTCAGATCTCCTTTTCTTAGGATCGTCCTTCCATCCCTCTGGGGCCACTTTGGACAATTTGGCATCGAGATCAACGAAGAAAAACTCATTTTCTGTGTGTGGGATTTTTTTTTATTTTTTTTTTAGGAAGAGAGAGTAGAGTATGTAAGTCAGAATGAAAAGTAACCAGCCAGTAAGATCAGACCTGTACACTTTTACACCTTTAAGTAGACGTCAGAGAATTAATCTATGGTGAACTACGAGAAACTAAAGAAAAAATTAACCCACATTATTATACTTCATCTGCAATTGCAGTTTGATACTTCTAAGAAGAGGGAAACTGCTCTAGATTTCTGTCTTTAATGAGCAAGACATCGTGTTTTTATGTTTATTATGAGGTCCATCAACTTTCTGTAACTGAACTAAAAAAGGAAAACTTCTAAACACATAACACAAGATAGTGCACACTCACATTTACATGCATTAAAAAAAAATCCCTACAGGTACCCATGCACACACACACACACACACACACACACACATAAAACCACAAACAAACCCGAGAGCAACATAAAGTACCTCTGAGGTATGCGAGGCCGAATAGATGGTGCTCCACAAGCCCGATGTGTGCAACCACCATATCCAGAACGTCTTTACACACTGCCTTGATGTCGCAGCTCAGCTCCAGCTTTTGGCCGTTCAGCAGCACCACACCCACCTTCCTCTGCACTTCTTCAACCTTACCACGTTTCTGGTGAGAAGGGAGAAAAACCACAGGGTAGTGTGTTATAAATGGGAAATAAGACACCATTACGGTGTTGGATTCATTTGGCATCCATGTGTGTCCTCACCATTATTGACGAGGGAACAGATAAGGGAACGCAGGGCTCGCTGGCCATCTTCACAAACTCAGGTCCGTGAAAGTTCTGCCGAAACATTAAAAAGTAAAAAACAGTCAATGAAAGAAGCTTTATTTTACCAGCATGTCTTGAGGTTGATACTGATACACACATACTGTTCTTGATAAACTGTGATAAACAACACTTCCTTTCCCACTGTAAAAAATTCACATACTGTATATCATATGTTTGAAAAGCTGCACTGACTGTCACATATTGATTACAGTATCCAAGTCTGCAGCTGTAACTAAGTCTCACCAGAAGTGGATGAGCGGGATTCCTCCTTCACATCAAAGGGTTTTAGTTTCCCTAATTTAAAACCTCTGCATCCTGAATTACATCAATTTAAATAAACCGCAAACAAACTGTCTCCCCTTTTCAAGCAGGATTAACCTATTAGTAACAGTAAACCACAAATACTGTATATAATTCTGCTAGCATCAGCATAATTCTTGGTTTGTTTACCACTTCTGTTAACACATTTTTCAAAGTTTGTGATAGTAGGTGGGATAAATTAGGCTGATTTGAAAAAAATAAAATAAAAAAAAAAATCCCCCATATTTGTAATCATCATGGAAAGGCTGAGATGAATTATGCTTTCCAGTCAGCAGTTTGGATTTACAGAACATCGAGTGAGCACAGCATCAACAACTTTGTTGCCAATGAGCTCATTTTAACTTTACACCCATCATCAAATATTGCAAGATAAACAAGCTTCAGACCACAGACAGTCAACGTCATGCATGTAGGGAGTTCCCATTGCAGGATTGAGACAAGGTATTATTAAATTTTAGCTGTATCCTACTCTGTGGTGATAAAGGAAACAAAGGCCCATACAACTAGTCACAGATAATCATTTCTAGCACTTCTCTGAGGCTGCAAGGTCACACAGTGCACAGACCTTGGTTTTGCGGAGCGGTACAGAAGAGTTGTACAGAGGGTCCTGAAGTTCGAGCATGGATGGGTGAGATGGGCTGAGGGGGTCGTCTGTGGGGTAGAAGTTGGCCCTGGACAGCCTGCTGGCCAGGTGGGCCTGGAGCCGCTGCACCTCCTCCTCCTGCCTCTGGAGGAGCAGCTCGGCTCCGACCAGACCATCATCAGCTGCCCCCTCATTCTGCCTACAGGGAAAACAGAGGAAGAGGGTGGGTGTCAGAACAGTCCGATACTGTCTAAAAGCTCAAAAGAAACAACCATTATCCACAGAAGTCTCTTGTTTAATGTGCAGCGCCTGGTAAGATTTATCTTTTATTTAGAAAGATTTAGAAGCAGCAGCAGGAAGGTAAAGACAAAAAATACCTGTGGATATTTTCTATTAGCATTCTGGGAAAAACAGCTCTGTGCAGAGTTTCAGATTGAACAAGCATAGCAACAGCAGGCAGTTCAGGTCTGTAATGCCAGAGATTAGAGAGATAGAGACTGCTGAATGTGGATGTCACATCAGATGACCTCACTAGTGAAGCATGGGGCTGACCCTGCTGTGTTACACCAGCTGTGTATGGAGGGTTTGTAGCAAAGGCAAAGGTCTTTAGTGGAAAAAATGAGCAGATGAATACAAAAGCATCCTCGCTCCTACGGATGTGAGTAGGCATCGAAGCAATATTTCCATAACTCAATGATCAAATTAGTCATTCAAACACCTTTACAATTACCAAGCAGAAAGCTACAGTCTTAATTAAAAAGCACAAACCTCCCAAAGGCATAATCCAGCTGCACTGATAATATACACTGATCACTGTTGCCTCTTGTGGTGTAAGAGCAGCACTATTTCATTAAAAAATTCTCCCATTATCAAAGATTAAAACAGGATTTTCTCCAGACAGGATCCCATCCTCTGATCTTCACCAAAATGGTTTATTTTTTGGATCATACCCTATAATCTCTCCTTGGCAGGTGCAACAACCTGCTGAGATGCTGAGGGACATTATATCACACATGAATAAATACATATAATAAAGAGCAAGTTTATTTTTTTTTTTTAAAAGCTGATTTTTCCATATTCTTTAAATGCTTGCAGCTGAGGTGATACGATAATATCTAATGAATTTTGAACATACAAATATGAACTGCCCTGGGAATGAGTTGGCAAGATGAGGACGAGAGGCAGGGCCTGATGGGATTTCTAACATCCAAACGGACAGAGCTGTGTATGGATTAACTATCCAGGGCAGCAGGATGGGGAGAGAGAATGCAACCCTGATACATTAGTGTGTACATTTTGTGTTAGTGTGTTACCTGTGCCTGTGTGCGTTGTGGCTCGTCAGTGATAGAGCATCATGTTCAGATGAAAGCGCCAACTGGGAGCCATATCTTGGTGTTTTCCCTGGTTTCTTAGCTGTAAGAGACAGGGAAATATCAACTGCACACATGAACACAAAGAACTGCTTTTTTTGTTTTTTTTTTACATGCACACAATCAAACACACCCACACTGTACTGTAGATGTACATGCATGAACGTGTCGGAGCAGTGGTTACAGGTTACAGTGTATGAGTGTATTAAAGTTCACCACTGCATTACAGCAGCAGGATGTGCCAGACAGTACTAAAATACAGCTGGGCCTTCTGTTAAGTTATGACTTCAAAGAAATTCAGAGGCTTCTTTTGGGACACGTTCAATATACTTAAAATAACTTTTTCAACTAGACTGTCTGAAAACTTCACAGCTGTCTCAATTCAGTGTGTTTGGTGCAACAACCTGTGCAGATTGTGGTAAATGGAGTACGGCTGTTTAGCCGTGATTAATCACAGTACTGAAACCATTATGCTCACTTTCTGTCCCATACTCCTGTTGCTCTAAAACTGTGTTCACACCAATCCAAAACAAATTTCTCCCACAGTGTAATCACAGAATAAATGAATGCAAAGAGATGAAAAGAAATGGAGAACAAGCTCATCGTCGCTACTCAAAAACTCTGTTTTTGCCATTTATGAGACTTCCACAAAAGGTGAAAGGCAGCAATATTTGCAGACTCATTCATTGCTGATGGTGGAAGTGGCAGTCATCAAGTTCTCCATAAGGGGGACTCCTATTGGCTGTTGAAGACCAATATTTAGTAAAATTTCCAAAATCAGTCCAGCGGCCGTATTGGTGAGGCAAAAATTCAAAGCTTTATAAGTACCTTTTATCTTCTACAACCCTACACAGTGGAGGTTATGGTATTTTCCAGGTATCATTCACTGTCATTTACTTGCCTGGTGTTGCTAATAGAATTAGAGTAACTGCCAAGTCAGCCGCTGTTCATCTTTAAATCAAGTTAGAGCAGTGTGCTTCAAGATTTCAAGCCTATAAAGGGTACCCGGTGCAATTTAGCCATAAGACAGTGGGGCTGTGAGCAAGACAGCCCACAGTCAGTGGAGACAAAGAATAATTGATATCTTCCCCGTCTTTGCTGCTCAGAGTGCTACTGGTTTTCCAGTCAAATACCTTCACTCACAGTTCCAGGTGTAAATCAGACACTGTTTAGATGAACATAATAAAAACCAGCAGTGCTTCCTCGTGGCTAACTCCTTTTTCCTATTAACTGATTGATTTAATCTGTTGGGATGGAAATGTAGTCTTCTGTGCCATTCTTTGATGTTTATTCCTGCTGCACAAAACCAAGATGACTTCTGTTTGTGCAGCCACCTGTTGCTAAAAGTTTGCAATATATTACATCACACTGTAGCTCCTTGACAAACAGAACAATGGCATGATAATGGATTCCTCACAGGCATCCCATACCTTGCCTGTAGTCTGGATCAGAGGAGGTCACTGAGGGGCTTTCACTGGATGAACTGTAGTCACTGTGGTACCTCTGGTGGGTGTGGACTGGGTCTGAGAACAGAGGAAAACTGTCGTTAAGTATCAGATCATATAGGAAACCATGCAGTAGTAAGAAAGTAGAAGATCAGACATAACCTTCATGCACATCATACAACTTCAAATGGTTACATGGACTTGTTTGGTGTTTTGTTTGTGAGGGACGTTAAGATGAAGATGTTTATTTTCAATGTAACAGAATTTAACAGGAAGTTATACCACATTTTACAGGCAGTATATGAACTAATGAGCTACTGCTACAGACTGAATACCTGACATCACAGTGACTCTGTCCATCTCTTATACACAGTCTATTTTCATTTACATCGATCTCTTCAAAATCTATTTAAAGTGATGGTAATGCAAAGCCAGTAGAATGAGACACACAAAGCAGGGATTAGTCATGCTGTTGGTAAACACTCCTTATGAAAGTCATCTGTAACAACACAGGAGGCATGCCTTCACACACACATGCTCTCCTGTCAGGTGAAGAACTTTGTGTTCAGGGCATCATCTTTTGTCTTGCTCGACTGGGTGAACCACATCAAGTAGAGAGCAGCTCACCACAGTTATTTTGTTTTTTTCCCCCAAAGTAATGCTCCACAAATTCAATAATGAAGTAAAATGCTGCGGTAACAGGAAAACATAAACAATACTGAATAAGGTCTGAGCCATAACCTGATGTGTCATGTGTTTGTCCGCTTAGTGCACAGAACTTGAAAGTCCTGCTCCTCAGTATCAGCCACATAGCTTGAATGAATGGCATTCCCCAGTCACGGCTCTGGCATTTCAGCTCACAGTTTCACAGTACAACATACTTCCTTTTATAATGATGACTGTCATCTAAACAGCTTGAGTATGAAAAAACACTGTTGCCCAGAAGCAGCTATAATGTTACTGAGAAGAAGGAGGAGGACTGGTCAGACTGTCACTCACAATAGTTTACCATCTTTCACTGGTTGGTGACTCATGGGTTCCTTTGTCACAATGTCATCCTTGTTAAAAAAGGTGCACACAGCAACAGTCTGTTCTGTGGTTTACAGCAATTAACCCATAGTTTAAAAAACAAAACATGGAGTTATACATGCAGTTTCAATGAATTTATAGAGCTAAAGGATGAAATGCAGAATATAATGCAAAAGGACAAAACCTCACACAATCCCTAGTGCACACTTACTGTTTGTGTGAACTAAAGTTGTTTTATATGTTAACTATTCATGTAAAATTATACTAAAAGACAGCAACACCTAATCCAGCAGATAAAATCCATTTACATCTACTAATCAGCTCCGATTACAAAACTCTAAATGACTTGGGCTAATCCAGGAAGAAACTGGCAGGGATTTTATTTAGGATTATCCTAATAAATCTTATGTAAAACAAAAAAAAAGGAGCATTAACCCAAACCTCACCATTCAAAAAGGTGAGTATCCAGGAGGTGGCAAAAATAACTTGACCTACATTGGGGTGAGAGAGAGGGTTCATGCTGGGTGTGGTGCACCCTTGAGAGGTCACCAGTCAATCTGAGGCAATCGCACTTAGACACTAGTTACCAGTTCACCGGCAGACTGTGGAGGAAGTACCTGCAGTACTTGAGAAAAAAACAACTCATGCACAAAGCATCCAGCCAAGCAGCTGTGAGATTACACAACTCTACTCACCATACAAAATACATTCACACAAAAAAAAACAAACTATGAATTTGGCGTAACTTAAGTCTACATACAGTATGGATGCTTCTGGTGAACTTAAAGTGAAACCAGCACATTTAGGGAAATAGAAAGTTAGTACTGGGTGGAAAATCATAACAGACAGGACAACAAGTAATTAAAGAGATTAAAAGCTGAACGTTGCTGATAGTGTGGAGGTTTCAAACTGAGCAATGAAGCGAAAAGGTTCAAGAAAGACTCAAACATATACTGCACAGTAGATTCTGACCGTTGTTTACTTCTCAAGAAGTATAAAATATTACACAACAGGTGAAAACGAAAGACTAGCACAATACATCAGCTAATTCTATTACTGTTTTTCTATTTGATCATGATGGGGGAAAACAAAGAAGTAGTAAAGATGTGAGACTTCACAAGGAATGAATAAGAAGGTTTATTTTGTTTGACTGTACATTTCCTAAAGGAGTCATACAGACTTGTGGGAAGTTCAGAGCATCATTTCCAAAGAACAATCCACACGGCCTGTATTTACCTTTAAACTCCCATGTCCTCCCAGTACCTTATCTTCTTATCCTTTCCCCCTACTGCATATTTGTTTTTCCCTCCCCTCCTTGATTTCTGGCAGTACTGACACTTCTATTTGAACTTTTCTATGAGCAGACAAACACTTTTATTAGGCTAAAGGATTTTGGGGGGGGTGTTCAAGCTGAGAAGAGACACAAGCTCAGACTCAGAGGTTATTTAAAGTCTGGTGGTCTTGAGAGAAAGGAGGAACTCTGTTTACAGCTCAGGCTAAAATGAATAATAGCTTACTGAAACCCGCAAGTTTCCCCCACGTTAACATGACTCAGAAGAAAAACACACAGTGTAGATTTTGCGAAATTGGAATTTCAAGGACACATGGTGTAGTGCGCAGATGTTATTTTACAAAATTTCCACATTGTTTGTGTCTTCTTTTAGACATTATTCATGTTGTGGAGAGAATGTGTTGACTGAAACAGATCAAAGACAAACCTAATGGCGGAAAGGTTTTTATAAAAATCCTCTTTCCTACATACTGGAATATACTTTGAAACATTTCAGGGGGTTATGCTTTTACAAACTCCACCCTGTTCCCCTGAAGCAGCGGTGTTCTGTATTGTTGTCCAAGCTGGACCTTCCCCGGCCCAAAGCCACATGACCCGCCGCCAAGTGCCGGAAAAGTCCAATAATGTTAGGAATTCCCTCATCCGCTACGCATGACTCCAATTACAGTGTGTAGGTCTGCGAGGAAGAGTTTCGACTCATTGAAGACTGAAACACCTTGGCACTTAAAAAAATATAAAAAAATAGGGAAGGAGGGAGGGGATGGGGTGGTGGGTTGCCTAAGCACCGGATGAGATAAAGGGGGAGGCCAGGTACAAACATGCCCATGCACACACAGGCATGCACACGAACAGCGTTTAGTGTTGTAATACATATTCAATTAAACATGATTTGCAAACACACACACACAGAAGGCAGAGAAGCAGTGTGTAACTGAAACCTGAGACCACTGACCACTGCTGTGCCATCACTTTCCTGCAGGAAGGAACAGAAAGAAGTAAGAAAAAAAAAAGGGAAAAAGAAAGTCTCTGCCAAGTAATACATCCACAAGGCCTTGCAAATGGTTTGTGCTTAATTAGGGCTCATTCATGCTGCAGCCAAGTCGCTCTGGGATGGAGTACACAACTATTTTGGCTCAGCCTTCATAGTCCCCCTTAGTCAGTCAACAATCCTTTGCATCAGCATGGTGTCAAACATCAATCATGATTCAGTAATAATTGGAGCTATTTACACAAAAAATGCACAAAGATAATTCTCTCTGTCTTCTCTGAAAAATCACGAGCATAAACAAAGTTTTCGTACCTTGGAGCAAAGTCTATCCTTTGTTTTTGTTTTTAAGTGATAAAATATGAAGAAAAAAAACCCCAACAGCAGGAAACACAAATAAAAATCAAACTATTTGTCAGCAGTTGGTGTTTGTATTCGTGGCATGTGCAGAAGTTGAGATGCATTTAGTAAGATCTGTCCATCCCACTGGTTTCCAAACCTCAAAAGTAGAACATTTCCACCTCTGTACTGCACAGTGGGAAAGCTGTGATTTCATATACATGTAAAGAGGCAGGAGCACTTTAAAAGCCACGCAACACAAACTCCATAACGGGTTTCCCTGTGGTGACTCTTCCATGTAGACTGTTTGTGCATCAGTGTTGGACAGTGGAAACCTCCTGCAGGACCTTTACAGTCAGACACTCTAAAAGTTCTCTGACTTTTCCAGATCTTGGCTCGACTTTCACAGTTCCCCTGAACTGCCAGTTCTTAATGACGTTTAGAGGAGTGGAAACTCCAAGCTGAGAGCTCTTTGATATCCTTTTATAGTCTTGCCCTGCTTTGTCGGCATCAATTAGCTTCATTTTCAGACCTCCAGTCAGCTCCTGGTTTTACCACAAGCTCTGAAGACTTAGAGAATTCATCAGCTCGGATGAAAAATCCTATTGACAGTTCTTGTCTCCCTTAACTCTTTCCACCCTGAAGGTCCCTGTACCAGGACCTGGCAGTTTGTTATTAAAATACAACACAGTGCCACTCTTTCAAAGATACAGATTCAGTAACATAGCTTAGCCTAGCTTAGACAATGAACAGTGATCCCAACTATTCTAACTGTCTTGTTTTTACATTTTACACCATCAGACAAAATCAAAAATCCAAATGCCCCCAATTACAATGAATACAAGGCAAAGGAGAGGGAAGAAAAGGAAGGCAGGACTTGCTGGGGATGAAAAGCCACAGTCGAGGAAAAGAATGCTTGGTTGGTGGCTCGGTCAGTATTAAAAATAGCTGCCAGAGAGGCAGGGAGGCTGGAGGCTGAGAGGAGCTGGAGAGTGGGGAGTATGGAGGAACAGCAAGAGGAGGAAGGAGTAGAGTAGGTAGAAGACACTGGTTTATTATATGAAACCATTCAACCATCATACTCCTGCACTGTCCCCAGGTGGCCAGCAGACCTATATAGCCACATGTGACTTGCTGTATAAAACCAGCTTGCATATGGAGAGTTTGCAAAGAATCCAATAAGCCCCTGAGGGAAACTTAAAGCTCTTGGGGCTGACTACCGAGGTGTTAAACAATTGTGTGGTGTGTGCTCGGTCTAAGCATGTGATTATATAAAGATTGTTTTTTCAGGCTGTAACACCCTGGGAGTTTGTATTATTAACTATTTTGCATGTTATGTGTGCTTATATCTGCGTGTTTACAGTCATATGTAAAAAAAAGAGTAGGAGAAGGACTTTGTATATAGCATGTGAGACAGTTAGCAGCAGGCTAGAATTAAGCTGGCCTGTAATTAGAATCAGCCATTTGGAAACCTCTGTACAAGTGACTCATACATTCTGTCTAAACACTGCTGCCCAGCCACCACCAATGATACTTCATTCAAGCCAGCACCCAGCTCTCATCCCACATGGTAGTTACAGACAGACACAGAACCTGTATCCAATCCAAGTGTCTGGTTGCTCACATCATCTCACTGCTGTCACATTTTCACCTATCGGATCGGACCAGCTGATGGCTCCCTGCTGTGCACGCTTTTATTGCCTGATAAATTCATTGCACCACCCAGTCTTGACATTTCCTTTACATCTTAAAGACACAGCTGGTTCCTTAAACTGTGTTTTACTGCAAATTTCCTTCACTGTCTCAGTCGCAGACTAAACTTTGGTGGGATTTTTTTTTTAGTGGGGAATTGTGGACCACCACCACACACACATATAAACAACGTTATATCTTTTACAAACTGAGGCCCAGACACTGTACTGGCAACCACATATTACAAAACATACAAAAAGATGAGTCTCCAAAATCCCATCAGTACTGAGAGCAAGGTGGTTGTTATGAGTAATGTGTTGCAATGAGGAAAAACAAAAAGGGTAGAGATGAAAGATTGTAATCTGAATGAATGAGGCAACTGAGGCTACGTGTGGTTTGTAGAGTGAACTGAGGTGAGCAGCATTATAGTATCCACAACATACATAGGGAACAGTAGGAGTCAAGTTCTACTCAAGCAAAACTGTACCACTTTACGCTCATGGTTATGAATGTACCACACCTTACAGTCAACCCCAAAGACTCACATAAAAACTTCAAGGCACATTTCTCAACTGCTTCAATAGACTGTACTCGTACTTACCATCCACTGCTTGTCGTAGCACCTGAAGTTTCCTCTGGCTTTCCTTGATCCTGTCATAGGCACCAGGGAGGCCCGAGCCCACAGACAGGGCTGAGTGGTGATGAGGCTTCCTGATCTTCAGCCCACCAAACTCAGAGTAGTGAGAATCCCTCTCCCTGGATGCCCGCAAGGGTGATTTGCGCCTACCTATGGAGTGGGTACTTAAGGCACTGCTGCCTCTCCGTGCATCCTCCAAAGCCCCAAAACGTAAAGCCTCTGGGTCAATGCAAGCCAAATCCACAGAGGAGGCCCATGTCTTCCTGGCCTGACTCGGTCCCATGTCCCCACTGTAGAAGGGTAAAGACCTGCGGTCCAGTTCCACGGGCCGGCCCTTTTGCTGAGGGTGAAGGGGGTGCAAGTAGGGATAGGAGCGCTGTTGGTGGAGTAAGGGGGGTTTGGGGTAGAGTTCTGTTGGGGATTCAGAGTTGGTGTGATAATCAGACAGGGAATACTGCAGGGCTGCACCATCATCCCCCTTCAACAGGTCCTGGATAGGCAGCGAGCCCATTGACCGACTGAGACCCCGGTTAAGAGACGACTGTTCCTGAGTCCTGGCTCTGTAGCGTTCGAGAACCCTGGGCGCTGCACTCCTCCCTGAGAACAAGAAACAAAACAAACTTTATGAAACCATGAGCAGATGCACATTTCTTCAGAACTCAAGGTATTAAATAGAGTATAACAAGATATGTTTTTATTTGGACAGTAGTACATTAATAGAGATACACACACACACTTCCCTTCCAGCGGGTAGTGTCATTATAAGCTCTACACTCAATACAGAAAATTGTATTTTTGAAGAGAGGGGGATTAACAAGGATTTTTGATTTGAGTAAATACAGGCCTCATTATGTATAAGTGCCTCTACAACTTGGCATCCATCCTAACATCATAAGCACGACATGGCCACCAACTGTACATTTCCCCAGCTTTGGCCTGATACCCTGACTTGGTTTCAACTGACTGAGCACCTGCAGCTGGCCACTCATGCCTCCTCTGCTGAAACACTTCATGCACACAACCAGCTTAAGCAAATTAATATTTAATTTACAATCCACATGAGTGAACGTTTGCAAATCCTTCCTCCAAGTGTCACAGTCTCTTATTACATAAACCTTCTTCCTTCATTTTCAAATTCAACTCAAATTTATTGATTTACTTATGTTTTTAATCAGGGCTCCTTCTGTGGCTAATCAATAGATTAGATAGCATTCGAATACAATTAGAAGCAGCAATAGAAAGTTTGTATTACCCAGACCCAGGGGTGGAAATGTAATAGGGGCAAACAAAACTAATTAAAGTAAACCAACAGCAGCCTAAGAAGAAGGAAATGCTGCTCTACTGTTCTTGCAAAAACTGTTCAATTGTTATTTGGTTCCACCATTTTTAAGAAACAAAAGAAGACACAGCAGCATAATAATTAAAAACTTCTGCCACATGCATCCAGCCAATCTAGTATCGTAGCTTTCTAAAAACTTAATAATAAACATTGCTTTCTTTGACTGTCCATAAATTTCAAGTCTGTCTTTCCAGACATGTCAGTTGATAATAAACTCTAAACCAGTGTAGCTTCAGAGAGAATGAGATGAACAGAAGGCAAAACATGTGCACGAACAAGAGTAAAAACAAGGGGAAGAAATACAGAAATGAGAGAGCAGAGGGAGACGTTAAGTCCTGCAAAAATGCTGCATGAGTTGGTCTAATCTAGAAAACATATGCTTGGGAAACACATCAGAAGATAGTCAGACTGTCTTCCAAGAACTCTGGGAAGCACACAAGAACCAGACTGAGAGTAAAATAAAAAAATATATATACTTTTTTTAAACATTTGTTCATTCATCCATCAGCCTCCCCCAGTTGATGCTGGTTGAGAGGTAAGGTCAACCACAGGGTCAAGTGCGGCCATGTGTGTTCAGCTAATAGTACTATATGTTGCTGCTGTATTTGCTGTCAGTTCAGCATTAAAGAAGTGGTGACAGACGGCATCCAATAAAAAATAACAGACAATATCTGAGTAGGTTGAGCAGCAATTACACGTTGGATCCACTGGGAGACAGGAGGGCCAGATCCGCTCATTGACAAGAAAGACACTTAGGAACTGAGTAATACTCTTTGCATGTACTTTCCCTAGGGCTGGCTGCTGCTCAGCCGGGGAAACAAAGCACTGATACAAAGAGCAGACCAGCAGCTTCACTGGTGACTCCAAAATATGCATCTGTAATCAATGCCATGCCGTGCTTACATAATCGGGACGAGAGCCATGTTTGTGCTCTTTTCTCCTTTTCCATGGCCTGGAAAAATGCCGGAGTTCTCTCAGAAAACCACTGGGAAGATTTGGTCATATTTTCCTGAATCGAGGTTGTAGCGCGTTGTTCCTCATCTACTTTGGTTTCTTTCCCACAGAAAGTGAGGATGTAAGTGATGAATGACTCGACAACCAGGGGAAGGCATTTGGATCCGATTCTCACTACATTAACACATCCATAAACTTTCAAATTATAAACAGTATAACCAATGAGATCCCCCATGCACTTTAACATGCCTAAGTCTATTATTAGGAGGGAAGAACGGAACAAACACAACAGCATGACGTGGACTGCTGATACGCTGCTGGTCCTTCATGAGGCATCAAAACAGTTCCCACTCTTCAAGACCTCTGATGTTGTATCTGGCTCCAAAACATTAACAACAGTTCCCTCAAGTCCTATAAGTTGTGAGGTGGAACCACCATGGATCAGACTTGTTCCAGCACACCTCCCAACACCCTCTAGTCATCTAAGTCGTTGCACCTGCCCATTTCTCCCACATTCAACACAATGGCTATGAGAACTGACAGTTCACCTAATATATTCCAGACGTCAATGTGCTGTTACACAACTATAAACATTATTCTGTTCATCTGCCGTAAGGTTTTAAGTGCTTTCTTGGCAGGTTGATATTCACAGCATTCTCAAAATTACCTTAACACAACCTACTTATCAGGGATCATTTGCTTTTTTCTAGTGAAAGACTCTGATGTTGTGTCACTCATATGAAGATTACAGAGAACTTAAGTAAACAACAACTCTTAGCGTCCAATTTCAAGACACTTTATCATGATGTGTTGGAAGCTAATAAATCTGACTCACTCTTTCTACATGGCTGAAAAGTTTCTGCATGTCAGATGAGTGTATATCAGTGCAGCTCATCTTACCTGAGGGCAAACCTTTGCCCCTCAGCCTCTCCCGAATCTCCTTACTCCGCTCTGGAAGAGACTCTCTGTCAGTCAGCAGACCATCCAGCTGAGAAAAAGATGGTGCAATGGGGAAACAAAGGAGAAAGAAAAAGGGTGACAAAGAAATGGGGAATTACACGTAGGGAACAAGGAGGATTAAAAAAAAAAAAAAAGAAGGTAGATATAGGATCTTAAGTCCTAATATCATCCCATTCAGTTTGGTAATTCAACAAACCTACACTACTTTGATAGAGCATGTAATAGTATCAAAGTTACAGTGAGGTAGAACAATGCTTCCTGTTAAGTATTGTATTCTAACTCCAAAATTGAACTGTATACCTGAGAAAGGCTGCCGAGTACCAGCCGGACCAGTTTTCTGATGTAGGAGAAGGGAGGGTCACAGCTGGAGTTCCTGATGTGTTTGCTGCAGATGTCCAGCACCGTGCGCAACGACATTCGACTCAGTGTGATATCATCACACATGTTGAGGAGTAGACTGTTTAGGTGTTCGCCCAGCTTCATGGGCTGCATATACAAACAGACAAATCTCTTACATGTTTTAAAAGCCCAAAGTGAAACCTCCAGAACCATAGATGGTAAATAGAATGGATAAATGGATGATGTCACCAGTTGGTTGGTGGACTCACATTTTGAATCCAGGAGTTTGGCCTTTGAACGCTGCCATTTGGGTGTTCGGGGCCAGAAGTGACCATATATGGATATGAAGGGCCGAGTGAGGAGGAGGGACTGACCGTTGTCCTCATTGGAGATCAGACCTGTCAATTAAATTAACTTCACCCCTAAATCTCCCTCTTTTCGAAGACTAATATCTACTTTTTTTTTCAGATCAGATCACTAATAAGAAGGATTTGATGTAGTGATGTAGATAATGACAACAAAATGACTTGGGGGTGCATTGAGAAAAAAGCTAAAGCATGTGAATTGTTCCTTCAGAGGGACATTTATTTTAGTTTTGTTTTAGTTATTTGGAAATATCTCCTCAGCTTCTAGGATTGCAACAAGTTTCACTGTCCCCAAAGGACAACTTATCTTTTCAACGCCATTAAGTTGATATTCAATATTTTGCATCAAATGTTTAGACAACCACTTGATGAGAATTGGGATCAACATTAAGATAAAATTATGACATGGAGTCTGTCAAGCCACAGTTAGCATTGTCACTGTTCAACAAAAGTTCAACTTGCATTTAGGTATATGCGAAGTAGATTGTACACAGGATGTCCATTTTGTGTCTGCCACCACAGCAACTTCTTTATGGGTGAAGGAACAGGCATTCATTACTGATGCGAGTGGATGGAGCCTGTGGCCTTCAGGAAAGTGAAGTGAAGTGTAGAACAAATTTGAGTGTGAGTCATGATGTCTTTAAACTGTGGTCAGTACTTTCTCACAAAAGTGCAGACTCTGTGCAGATAGTGTTTACACCTGACTGACTGTTGGTGAGATATGAGTAAATTGTGGATCAGAAAATGTTCCAACAAATTTCAGACCATTTACAGCTGGAAACGTGTAGCTTTGAGGCTTTTTAGTTTTAAATATGCATGTTTGAAACAGATATGTACTTTAAATTAATAGTACCCATAAGTGCTTTGCCACACACTACTTCCAGCTGTGTCATTGTCACCCTTATTATACCAGTGTAACTACATGAGTCTGAGTTGTGTGATGCCAAGACAATGTGAAAGATACTTTTCAACATTGACAAACAATAACTATGGGTGTGGACATTCAAGTAAAAATAATCTCAACACTTAACACAGCTGTAATATAACTTGATTCAAATCCCAAAGATACAGCGTAGAAATACAAGTGTTGATTATGCTAGCGCCTTAGTTCCTGGTGTCTCTCCAGTTTGTTCTGCACTGATTAAGATGTTCAATGTTGTAAAATGTGTTTTGTTTTTGTAACAATAAAAGTCAAAGATTTTTGGAGTTCCACTGAAACTAGACCTGAACTCTGGGTAGTATCATCAGGATCAAGGGTTAGATCCACCTCTTATCTCCTTACTTCATATCCGAATATGGTCACTTCTCGCTCCAAGAAACCAACATGGCGACATTCAAGCGCCCAACTCCTGGTTTAGGAAGATGAGTCCACAAACCAACAGATTACATCAAATTAGCTTCATTCACTGTATATGCAGTGTATGATTTGCATTAATGATTTACCTGGCTTTGGGGGATCTCATAGTCCGCTCCCCAGAATAAGGTCATCCCCAAAGAGTACATGTGCATCTGCCAACAACAACAAGAAAAACATCTCTGAGGTTGCTCAAGTAGCATTACACATCATTCAGCCTTGGTTTGATTGAATCTACACTTTTCAAAAACCAAGAGAAATGCAATAATGAATGTACAGAAACGTGAGGAATGTAAAAATTCATTCAGAATGACTAGGCAGTCAAATTGGCTGGTATTAAAGAAAGAGAGACGGGCCAAAACTCAACAACTGCTGGATTGTCATAAAAGTTCAATTCTTTTTTTTTTTTCCGGAAAGGAAAAAGACAGGGGATTTCAGCCTAAATCCAAAAACATTTTTCCATTTTCCTCTCCTTATTACCTCTCCACTCATTGCTTGGGAGAAAAAAGACTTCCCCTGAATGTTGGGCTTGGTAGAGGAAAGAATAATTCAGGGATTGCCAAAGAATGTAACATAGCCTTCAAGGTCTTTTAGAAACAGATCTCTGAGCACAAATTTAAAGACACACTAACGCTTTCAGAAAATGTGGAAACTTAAAAGCTGCCAATTAAAGGCAACAATACAACACCTTATGATGAAAAAGGAAAAGGAAAATTGGGGCAACTTGCAGCTGACGTATGTTTACCCACAGTCTGATAATGAAGAAAACAGATTATATTTTCTACATTGAAATAACTGAGCTAGGGAGCCGGGCCCAGGGCTGGAAAACTGACTCAGCAGAAAACTGTGTTGAGGTCTGTGGGGCTGTGCCAGAGACGGGAATCCAGTCATGCAAGCTTTGAGCTTTTCTACCAGAGGGGCAGAGACGAAAAGAGGGGGCGTGGTGATTCTGTGCAATGCGAGAGATAATATGGTTGCTCACAGCTTCAGCTCTGAATGTTGCAAATGTACAGGAGTGGTATCCTGTTTTTCAGTCAGGGATATGTTTTAACCAAGCACCTGGTTGCACTGTGGAGTGTTTTCTATAGAGAATAGAACAGATTTCTATGGAGAAGAGAGAATAGGATGGCATTCAAAACTAAGAAGACTATATTTACAAGATCCAGAAAGTATAAAAAATGATTCAGCATTCACACTAATAAAAAGCACAGCAGCTGACCAATGGAGGAAAAAACATTTTAATATATAATATGTCAGTCATGGTATTTACCTCACCCTTGAAACCTGAGATGCCAGGGAAAGCACTGATTGACATCAACAATTTGACATCATTACAAAAAGAGTGTTGAACCAATTTCAGATTTGTATTAGTCTATTTAGTCTTTTTTAAAAACTGATCAAATAGCGTCCAGTAGAGATGTGGGATCTGGCTTTGTATTTATGTCTTACATGCTTTTATGCAAGTAGCACTGGTGTCAACATCCATTCTTTCAACTGTCTGAGAAGATTCTCAGTCATCCATGTCAGGTTTATCCAACTAATGCTGAATCAGGGCAACCACGTTTGGTTGAAAATTCTTGAAGATGTTTCACCTCTCATCCAATAGGCTTCTTCCACATGTTGTGGTAATGGGCCAAGAAAGAAGAATAACACCGCAAACCTGTAATCATGGGTGTAAGCTATTGAGCTTTTTTTTTTTTAAATCTGGTTTTAAAAAGGCTTTATGGGGAAGGAAATGCATTCAACCTATTCATTACCATATAATAGGTGGGAGACTGAAATAGATTAGTAGTAGCATTATCAGTAGGATTTTAGTGAAAGTACTTGAGCATTAACAAAGGAATTGGGAGGGTGTGATAACACACACACACACACACACACACACACACACACACGGTATTATACCTTCTCGATGTCAGAAACAGAGGTCAGGGAGGTCCCCTCCAGGACCTCGGGAGCGGTGAAGGCTCTGAGATCCTGCTGGGTCACATACTCGTCTGTGAATGAGATGTTGCCAGAGGGCATGAGCAGGAGGGACCATGGAGAGATGATGAAGCCCATGGCTGCAGGGTCTGGAAAAGGCAACAGACATTTCAACACTTAGGAGAGGTAATCAGGAACAAAAACAGAAAAACAAACAAGATAATGGAGCTGCCACACGAACACAGTGTGAAATTAAAGTACTGTGCTTTAAAGCTCAATAGTAGCATCAGCATCTACAGCCTGGATGCAGCAATTGTAGACACATCCGACCACAGTGAATGGCTCTCTATACGGATAAGGCGTTTATAGAAGTTCAGAATGAGTGAAGTAAACAAAAACACATGTTGCTTTCTTAGCCTGCAAGAAAATAACTGTAGAGGCATGGAAGCAGAAAGGAATGGCTACACAGCGTAATTCTCCTTTCCTACAAAGCCACAGCCAGTGCTATGGTTAGACGACGCTTTAAAAATATACAAAGGAATGTTTGAGCGGCGCTGCAAAATTCTTTTCTTTGACTGATACTCGGAGAGGAGCACAGAGACGAACAGAGGAACTGGATTTGAGGCACCAAATATCTGCTTTCAAAAGCTGGAATTCACTAAGTAAATATAAGTTTCCTGTTTAAAACTCATGTGACCATTTGGAGATCTTACTCAAAAGTAGACTGACTTACAAGGTGTATCTCACACAAAGCTTTTCAGTGTGGATAAGTGATCACAGAGCTGAGAAGAAGTCCATGACTCAGCCTGAGCACATTTATTCCTTGATTGATGGCAATTTAATCAACAGTTTAAATACGGTGAAGTTATAAGCAAAAAGGGAGAAATTAACTGTTCAAGCTGGAACTTCAAAACATGACTTGAGCAGCACCATGTGACTTCACCTGACAGTGAAATGTACCACTTCTTTTTCCCATAACAATGTAGTCTGTCACCATGATAAGATGCTATCTGACTCAGTAGAGGCAGCACATAGTTGTGAACTGCTTTACTAGGAGGACACCCTGTCCTATAAAAGTGGATGTTTACAAACTGTACTATGCTCCATGCATTAAATAACTTTTTAAGAGGCCATCAGAGCCTCGTATGTAGCGCAATTAAAGACCTCGGTGGAGCACTCAACACAGCAGACAGAGCACAATGTACTGGCACGATGTTAAATAATCTATAGATGGGACTGTGAAGAGGAGCTCCTCCAACAAATGGGAAATACTGGCACATCACTTATGAAATAAATCATTATTAAACAAACACAGTAATCACTACTGTTTACACAGGAGAAAAAAAAAAAAACCTGCGGTGGGGGTGTTTGACAATGTGAGTACATTCAGAATAAAATCCCGACACTCCCTCACCCTGCACCACAGACAGAAAAAAAAAAAAAATCATCTACAAGTATGAAATTAGGTGAAAAGCAAAACATTTCATCTATTTCAGACACTGATTTTGAGTTTGTTTTTATTGTAAGCAATAAAACTGTTGCTGTTGACCAGGACACCTACCAAAATTTGTCTGACAACTTTAAATGGTCACTGTTATTAATCCCTGCTCATTGTAAACACACTGTACATAGCTCAGTGACTGCATAATAGCTGGGTTCAACATCTGCTATTCAAATTTTAGCTTCACTCAGCAGTCTAAAACTGTACACATGACAGACCACAATTTACTCAGTTTAGCTGCACAACTGCACATTGGAAAAGGAAAAAGAAGGGTGCAGCAAAATGAGTGTAAAGACTAAAATAAAAAAGTCAAAGTATCTCGCCTTGCATCTTCAACAATCCTCAATATTTGCAGATATTTCGGCCTTCATCGCTAAAATTTTGTACAAGAGCATTTCAGCACAATCCACCTATTGTAAATGTGACCTCGGCATTAAAGGAATATTTGCAGGCCACACTGATAAGAAAGAATTCCTGCAGCATGCCAGGGCTTTCTGGAAATCAACCCGTCAGCAAAACCAGAAGTTGGAGTCCAGCTGGTTTATGCAGAAACACAGACAGCCAGATCTCAGTAGCTGCTTCATGGAAATTTGCACGGCCAGTGGTGAACAGTTTAGATGACACAGTTACGGCTGGTATAATCAGGTGCACTGGGGAATTGCACGAGACGAGGCGCCACCAAAACACACAGGGCAGTACAGTGCCTGCTGACTCACATCCTGTCCAATGTCTCCAGAGTTAAACCTCCCTCAGTGTTGCTTAAGTTTTCTTAAGCCACCAAAACTCTCCCAAATCAGACGGCCTTATCTCTTTGTGGCTTCAAGGACAGACAATAATACACTCACAATAATCAAAACTGCACAGTCAGCAGTTCTATAATTGATGCCAAACCACTGTGCTACATACTGACAGATGAATTACTGCACTGATTTAAGGCTGTCATTTTACTGAGCATCTAAAATTGTAACAAATTTGAGAGTGTGAATGTGGCACATTCTAGAAATCAAAGGGGAAAATGAGCCAGTCTAAATGTTTCCATTTGTTTTTTCCATTTAAATTCTGTCTTTTGATTTCCACATTATTGTGGTGGGATGATTCGGGTCTTGAATTTACAGCCGCCAGCAAAGACATTACAAATTATTTTAGAAAAGCAATTCACAGGATCTGCACACCAGAACATTCCTATCCAGCACCTTCAGTTAAAAGACAGCCATGCAGACAGATTTATCGATTTAGCCTTTAAAAAAAGACAAAAAACACACAGTGACAGTAGAAGGCCTGAAACAGGAATGGGATAAACTTGGACCGTCTTTCTGTGCATGTCCAATAATTTCTAAGAAACGCCTTTATGCAATTAATTCCACATGTTCCTACCTTTGTGAAAAAGTTCTTGGAGGCTCTCTGCGCTCTGGCTGAGCACCGCCCAGACCTCCTCCTCCTGGAGCGGACCTCCTCGAACCTCCAAGGCTTCTGCCAGAGACACATGCATCTTCCCTATGTGAGACAAGAAGGAGGACAATGTCAGATCAGATTTCATTTTTTCACAAATATACACAAACACAATACTGAACTATAATCAAGAGAATGGGGCACATGCATCAGTGTTGTGACACATGACAGAAACAGAAAAAAACATATTTCAGCACCATTCATGTTTTATTTTAATTTCGTTGAGCATTATAATCCTAACACAAGTCCTGTCCTGTTACACACCTTCACTTGACTCGTCCCAACAGGTCTGACAGTCTGAGATTAGAGCAAATAAGGCCACATTTCACATATCGTCATGTATTTCATTCTGGGAGTTGCTGATCAACATTGTTGTCCTGGTTTTGTGTCCCTGGGCAAACTCCCACACTATCTCCATAATTCTGTCTTATCACACTGTGCAGCTGAGGAGGTAGTGCAACCACATGATGCACGCATGCACGCACACACACACACACCCTGGTTTGCTTGAGTTACATTGAACAAAGTAGCACTTTATGACTCTGAGCTTTTCCAAATGCAATGGACACTAATCTCACTGCTTTTTGGCGTGAGCCTAAAGCTGCTTCATGTTGTACATGAAGATAATAACTCACACTTCTGTTTCCTGATTACACGCCATAAAAACTAAAACTGGGTCAAAAGTGCCATAGTTTACATTACCTTGACATATTCACAGTTATGTAAATTTATGAACCAATGCCACACAACACTAAGCATCTAACAGACATTAAAGTCACATACATGCTAAAACTTGCCTTAGAAGCAAACTTGGAATTCACTCATATGACCCACAGGCTGGGTGTCTTACACAATTTGAATTATTTATGATTTTATTATTGTGTTTTGGTATCTTTCCTCAGCTATGACTGTATAAACAAAAACAAATTAAATTGGGATCTGTGTGCTTAAAGCCAACAAGCAGCTGAGTTAGCCTCACAGGACACTGTCGACATTTCTCCCTAAACTCCAGTAACTGTGCTGCAGTGGTGTCTGATCCTCCTGATCCAGCAATGACATGATACCAGTGTGAGAAAAACCAGAAGGTCCAGTTTTACAGAGTACTCCAAGCTGAGCAGAGGCTGCTAGTACCTAAAGCATATTTACACATCCGAAAGATGTTTTTAAAAATGTTACACAAAGAGCAAAATAGTCGTGTGTGTATTGGTCTAGTGCGCACATGTGCATTGCAACCTCTTCAGTGTAGAGAAATTTCAAATGTATCTAGAGTATGTTATCGCTGTAAAGAGAATTATATCATAAAATGTTGCACAAGGTGTCCTGGAAATATGCAAATGACCAGAGCTATGCAAAGATTCAGATGAGGGATGAAAAACATAAACTATAATGACACCTGAACTATAATCACTTTCTTTTAAAGAGAAGGTGAAGCTTCTTAAATTACTTCACTAAATATGTGTTGACTGATTTCAAAAGAGACTGTCACGTGAGCATCTAAAGTAACAATTCAAGATGTCACTTCAGAAATCTTCTTATTGTTGAATTATATATAATATTGTTGCTTTGATGATGGTGGAAATCTACTGTTTATGATCAAATTCCAGTGTCCCTGTTTTTGTGCCTTAAAATGATTTACACCCGAAGGACTCAAAGTTCAGAGTGTGGTGACTAAACCACCCAATACTTAGTCACAAAACACCACACCGACAGACAGCTATGGTGCATAACAAGAAATTATGTTTTTGAAAATTATAATTCCCCTCCCTGTGATTCCTTGACTGAGTACAAATCCACAATTTCAATGCTGTGAAGTTTTGCCGTCTATTTTTAGCCATGTCCCCGCATGAGTGAGAAACCCCACATTAAACACAGCACAGAGTGTATACATGGACTCGCTAGATCACTGCTTTTAAACAAGATTATATGAACAAAAACAAGCAGATGAAAACCCGTCCAAACAGGAAATGAAACATACCTCCTTCACATGATCAGCCAAAACACCAGTCATGCCTCAGATGGGTGCCAGGGTACACGACACCACCATTTGATCATTATTCTTCCTCTCTAGTAAAACTGTCCTCAAAAAAACTTTTAATGTGATATTTCAAAACACCTTTTCCATCTTTGCTCAGTGAAAAGCAGACTCACAAAGCTCGCAGACATGATGTCTTTTCCAGCCAAGCTGGCAGGTGCACAGACGTGGCAGAGACACACACAGAAGTTGGGCAGCAACAA
Source organism: Pseudochromis fuscus (assembly GCA_900323345.1). Taxonomy (NCBI): domain Eukaryota; kingdom Metazoa; phylum Chordata; class Actinopteri; family Pseudochromidae; genus Pseudochromis; species Pseudochromis fuscus. The sequence goes on from OOFC01016354.1 coordinate 29,443, forward strand.
TGCCACAAATCAATGTCAGATGAAATTTGACTGCATTACGTGATATTACTGTATTGAGTTTTCTCTCTGCAAAGCTCCTGCATGTTTAACTCTTTTGCTTTAACCACACTTGCAGCATCATGCAGCTCAATGATTCTTTTTTTTTTTTTTTTTTTACTGATTCACAAAAGTTCAATCTAAATGAATTAAAATCAGAGGACTACAGGTGTCACTACATTCCCACAGAGGTAACTGTCGGATGGTCAGACAGCATCTAAATCTCCCTAAAAGACTCCTCAACCTTGTTTACTCTTTCAAGTTCTCTTCAGAAAAAAAGTTAAGGAAACACCAAAGTCTTTGGGATGTATCATCCAGGAACTACAATCTGGATCTGGACCATACTTGGTGCCAAGTCATCAGACAGGTGAGATATTTCACTGGAAAAGTGAAAAATTGAACCTGCTTGTGGCTCTATGAATATTTCTAAGGGCCGTGAATACCTTCACAAAATTTCATGGCAGGCCATCCATTGCCAACACCTAAAAAGATATCACTACAGACTGTGTATAGAATGGGCAAAGCTAAAGTGATGTCACCTGGGGGTTGGCGCCAAGAGTTTGACATTTGAATGTCACCGTGTTGGTTGTTTGGAGGCAGAAGTGACCATATTTGTACAAAAAGAGAGAAGTGAAAGGGTAGGTCTGACTCTTGAACCTGAGGACACCATACACTGGTTATGAGACTGGAGGTCAGTGTCAATAGACACAAGACCTGTCAATCAAACCAACCACACCCCTAGATTTTACTAATTTTGAAGCCTAATGTTTACTTAATTATGATTATTTTTTTCAGAGAGACCACCACATCACGTTCTGATTAAAAATGTTTTTTGAATTGAGGTCAATTGGAGTTTTTTGGAGTCAGCATCTAGTGGCCATCAGGAGTACTGCATGTACAAAAGCCCCCTGAATTATTGTTTCAGCGGTAGTTCTGTAAGCTATATTTTCTCCTGTTTAGACCTTTCTTGCCTTTAGTTGTTGCCGTAGATTAGCGCCCGAGCGCCGCCGAACGTGACGTCACCGCTCGAGGATCTCCGAGTGGCGTTCATGGCGCACTGTTTAGTCGAGAGTTCGCTAGAAGTTGGCAGGAAAGAGTATGTGTGTTGTGTGCGTGCATGATCGGTAAGTGTTATAAAGCCTTGTGTGATTAGCGTGATTTGTGTTATTTTGTTTATAGTGATGCAGAGTTCATGACCGCGAGGGTCGGCCGTTATCGCCGTGGCTCCGGTTCTACGAGTGCATGCGATCCCGCGAGTTAGCTTGCATGTGTTTAGTGTAGGTGGAGACCGGCTAAATGTTACTTCAGTTACCTGTGTTTATTTTCTACATGCAATATGTGTTTTTCTGTATGATCTTTCTATGTGTTTCAGCCATCTTATTGTTTATTTCTTTTTCCTTTGACAGGAAAACCACACACATGCATATTCACACTCATGCCCATATTGAAATCTTAAATACACACTAAAGGTGAACCAAAGCAAGTCTCTGCCTCATCTCTGCGTCCCAAGTGCCCCTGTGTTTAAAGATAACGGTGCATCCTGGCCCAAGAGTGGTGTTAT
>OOFC01016355.1:0-19136 GCA_900323345.1 Pseudochromis fuscus
GCAGAAAGAATTAATGATTTATATAAATTCCGTTCTATTGATCGTTATAGTCTGAAAGTCGTTTTATTTTGAAAAACGACCGGATTCTCTCCGACTTAACTTTCGTCTGTGTCTCTTCACACGTCAATACGTTTGTCTTGGTCACGTGATCAGACATGTTAGCCAAACAAATAAGTCCGCAAACTGCGAAAATGAGTAAAAAAAACAAACGTCTTTGGTGAGCTTCTTCGCAAAGGGGAGACATTTGGTTTTTTCTTGTTATTTTAGTTTTTCTGTATTTATCTGCCACACCTTGAAGGCAAGTCCGTGAAAATAATGCCGACATCAAACCGGTCCGTGGTGCAAAAAAGGTTGGGGACCACTGCTATAGAGTGAACACTGGTGTCCTCTTGTTAAAACATTCAGCCATAATAATTTTTTTGGACAGGATCTGCAGCATTGCTCACAAACAAACAGGTAACAACAACTGAAAGTTAGTGAAAGTCTATGCAAAATTTACGGATTGCAGTTGAGAGCAGGCAGACCTTAAGGCCTTGTCTGACCTGTGGGAATTAAAAGTGTTTCACAGTGTGAGTGGGTCTAATGTACACACACCATTTCTCACAACTCAGTAATAAAACTGAAGTTAATCCGAGGAAAACTGAGGGACAGAAGCTCTTGTAATTCTTGTAATAGGAGCTGTTATCTGGGCGTCACACCTTTTCATTGTCTCCAAGCTTTAGCAAAGATTTCCAAGAAATCTCTGCTTTCTTTGCACTGCACGACAACTTTCATTCCGGTGCGGTGCACAATAGAGCCGGTATGTGCAGTTCAGATATGAAGATTAAGACTCTGGGAGCAAAAGGTTGTTTGGTTTTAACTGACACTGTGAAGCTAACCCGACTGGAGCAGACGAACACGCCATGTACTGAAGATTCATGGTGTAGTATTCTGTTAATGATCCCCACACACTTTACTCCAATAAACAAAAGTGAAAGCAACATCTCAGACTATGGTTGGAGAAAGGAGAGTTTGACTTTGTCCTGTGACACCTTCACAAAGTTATAAAATGTGGTGTAAATGTTTCATAGTCATTTTTTCTGGTGGATTCAACTGTGAGAAAAGTTAGTTTGTATAGCATTTGTTAAAATCTAGAGCTGCTATTGGCACTATACATGCAGTGTGACAATAATAATACCAGTTATAACCAGTGAAAGGTGATCGTAAGACAGTATGAATGCAAAGGGCGGCTGTTGCTCAGGCGGCAGAGCGGGTCGCCTATGGATCATAAGATCACAGGTTCAATCTCGTGATCCTCCTGTCCACGTGTTGAAGTGTCCTTGGGCAACACACTGGACCCTAAGTTGCTCACGATGGTGGCTAGTGCCTTGCACAGCAGCTTGGTAGCCATTGGTGTGTGAGTATGTGTGTGAATGGGTGAATGAGGTGTCATGTAAAGTGCTTTGGGACCTAGCTTAAGTCATGAAAGCGCTATATAAACATACTCCATTTACCATTTAAATGTACTCCAAACAGTATGACATTAAGCACAAGAGAAATCAACAGAAATATAAAAATGACAACAAAATGAACATCATTTTACAGAGATGAAATATATCTTAATTAAGGTGCTGAGATTGATTATAACTGTGTTTTTTTTTTTTGTGAATAAATTGCTAAAACATAGTTTTCAGGGTGACATCTTCAAATATCCTGAATTATCTGAGGAGTGATCCAAAACATAAGGATATTTTATTTACTGTACAATAAAAAGCTGGAACCAAAGATGAATCATTAATTCATAAACACGTTGCTTTTCTGTCAGTGGACTAAAGAAACACACTAATTTCCCTCGTGTCCCTTCATCTTCACAGATCCGCATGGAGGCTGATCGGTGGAGGCTCTCCGTCTCGCTCTGAGGTCACAGATCGTCGTTCCAGCATCATCGTCTGCAGCCCCGAAGGAGCTGACTGACTTCACACCACAGTGCAAAGGCCTTTTATTCACGGAGCCTGGAGCTGCAGGACAAGACAAAGGAGGGGAGGGAAACGTAAACACGGGTTAAAAAAGGCACTCTTCATGAATTCCCCAAAAACCTGAAAAGCAAATACTGTGAGTTGGCCGGCGGTCCTGAGGAGGGAATGTGGACAATGAGTATGGCTTGGCTCTGTCTCCCAGCCTACACTTTGCTTCTTGTTGGTTGCTTTCATGCAGCAGTCACGGAAAATGACGTCACTCCACGCCTCTCCTTCTCCTACAGTAAGTTTAACGACTTCTTGACTATAGATTACCCATGAGATTACATTTTTTAGGAGCACCTACCTCTCCTGATATCACATACATCACTCAACCACCAGGGAGCAAAGTTGCAGACTCATCAGGCTGATATTTCTCTGTGAAGAAAGGATGTGTGAGGTGCATCAGGCTCCATCTGGGGCTTTGTCATGAAGAGCACCACATGGCCGACTGACAATAAACAGTCAAAAAGAGCAGCATAGTTCTGTAGCTGCTGCTCACACCTGGCCAGAGATAAAGCTCTGCACAGCTGCATAGTCTGGAAACAGCTATCACCCACAGTCAAAAGAAATGAAAAGAGACTATTTGCTGTGTGGTAGTTCATAGTTAAAACTTATCAAAGATCGATGGGGGATAATAGAAGGAGGAAATCCGTAAGAAGCCAAAAATATACAGAACCACACATAACATTAGATTTAAAGTGACTGTGTCCTCAGTTAAGATACTTTACCACTGCTAACTGAGGCAGACACATTCCTGAGGAGCAATGTTTGCATGTTTATTTGTGATTTTGTTGTTGTTAACAATGGATTTCATGTTTCCATATCCTTTATACAGCGACTTTAAAAAGTATTTGCTTGATTTAGATGCAAGTGAAGGATCCTGATTTGATGTCAAATGCTGACATGTTGAGTTGGTTTTTTTTAATATGGACATTTTTAGTTTGATGACATTTATTGAAGATGTCTGACAGTTGAGACAGTACACTGTATACAAAGTAGACGAAGCAAACATGACGTCACCCGCTGGTTTGTGGACTTACATTTTGAAGCCAGGAGTTTGGCATTTGAATGTCGTCACGTTGGTTGCCTGGAGCCAGAAGTGACCATATTTGGATATGAAGGGAGGAGTGAAACGAATAAATCTGAATCTATAAGGAAATAAACCCACATTTTCTGCTCTTACATTCTGCCTGCAGAAGTGATCATGCAATTCCCAGTGGTGTCCCTATTCATTAACTCTGTCCACTGACAAAAATCAATATACTTCATGTGTCTATTGTAAGAGCTAAAAGGATTTAGATGGGTGAAATTGTGTTTGTCTACACCATAATGATTTAAATTCCATCTAAATCCGCACCGTGAATGGCAGCTCCATCGGGGTGGCTCTGTCGAGTACCTACAGGTCAGACATAATTACAAAATGAACAGGCCTATTGTGTTGCGACTTACTCACAGCAGTCGGACATAGTCTCACAAGCACAGAGAGTTATTGCTCTTATATAATCTGTGTTTTTTTTTAGTGTGTTTGCCTGCAAAATGACTTTCAGCTTTGAAGCATAACAAATATGACTGTTTTATTTCAGCCATAAACTATGTTGGGGATATAGTTAAATTAGCCCTTTGTGCTGTTTATTTCTGTGCAGCATGATTTGTTATGGTCTCTTCATAGACGGTACCATGGCCACCAGTACCGAGTAGTGATTTTATTATCTCTCATCTAATTATTCAAGCAATGTACCAGTGCACTTGGGATGACAAGTTGGATTTGAACATTAATTGTGCCTTTAGTATCTCAATGGGTAATTTAACAAAATGATGGATTATGGGATCAGTGGAGGCTTTCAGTGATTGAACTGCCGTTAGTGACTCATGATCAGGCATCATTAGAGTCGTGTTAGGAAAGATTGTGTTGATAGATCTTGGTAATCTATTAAAGGCATGGATTCAGTTTACAGTACAGGTCTTTCAAATAGGTGAGCCTTGCAGCCTGTCAGAGCTTGTACCTTCCCACGTGAAGGACCTCTATGCCAACAGGTAATCTCACTCACATCCCAGCCCCAGCACAGCCCACAGCCCACAGCTCGGCCCCGGTGGAGCGTTTCACAACAACTCGCACCATCAATCACTCAGTGAAAAGACGCTTCGCACTTTTCTCCTGTTCTGATGCAAAGATTTGCTTTCAGGGCGTGCAGCCAGTGTTAAGCTACTCAGCAGAACCTGCATGACAGAAGTCCGCTGTATATATGCCATGCACTCAGTAAAGCTGGAGCTAATCAAGAAGGGTTATCTTTTCTATCTTATGTCTACTTTAGTAATATTATTGGAGCTAACCACACTTATCCTCAGGCAGCTCATTTTATTTTAACATCTATGCTGATAAGCCCTGACCTTTCCATGAGGGGTCACACAGGAAATAACACAGCTTTAGCAACAAAGGCAGTTACAATGAACCGTAAAACTTAACAAGGAGTCATTTTATCAGCTCCTCCTGACACATCTCGACATGGTTATCCACCCGCAGTCACTTAAAAGTTCCTCGCAGGCTTATGCAGCGACTCTGACAGAGAATAAGGAATAAAAAGAGCGCTTTTTAGGTTTTACATTGTGGCAAAAGAACAAGTTTCAGCCAGATGATGAATATTACCATGACTTGGTGATAGAGGTTGTCTTGCTGTGGTAATGTCAGTTCTGCTACACTGACATTTTCCAGCCTCCCGCAGCAGGGCTTTGTCACATTGTGTTTACAGTATCAAAGCAGAATGCAGAGCTGCAGGCCTCGGGGACCTGAACTTTATACAGCGGAAACTGCCGGGTCTCGTCATGGTTTCTGGTCCTCCCTGTCCTATCCGGACGCCAGTTAGCTTGACGGCTTGCACGCCTGGATCTCGGCAGCGTAGATGGGCCAGAACCCTGCTTGGCTGATCTTCACCAAGTAACATTCTCATAGACCAACTTCCCCTCCTCTTCCCCTCTTGCTCTCTCTCTGTCCCCTGGTCCCCGCCTCTGCCTTAATGAAGAGGGTAATCTGCCATGAATAATGAATGGGGATTTGTATATGTTATGGTGTGAACACTTGTCTGGTTCTCATTATGCGCCTATCAGGACGGATCATGGGTTCAGGGAGTAAAGCCTGCATCTGCTTTTCTCTCTGCTTTTGTTCCAGGCTTTAATGCAGCCCATGTTGGATGGCTTAGTGTGCTGGAACGCTATTTAAAGGCACACCTATAAGCCGTTTATGTTGCCCGTCTTTTCCCGTTGATCTGTTCAGCCCTCTGCTACACATCATGCGACGGTCGGGCTTTAATTTTGTTTTAAGGGCCATGCCCATAGCCACACTGGGAGTAGAGCCTTTTTAATTATTTAAAAGCTGCCATGTCTAGACCAGTGGAATCAGCCACTCTCAAGTAATTCAAAATGACAGTGGTGTCAAGTGAGATAACAGCTTTCAATATTGTGTCAGTGCCACAGGAGTTCGGTATTGTATGAATGCCTTAACACACTCTACTACATCACTCGTTACAGACTGATTAAAATCCAGGACAGTCCACTATGATGGCACCAAACTGTGACTGTGATAACGATGCAATGAAGTATTACTTTTTAATTTGAATTAGTTCATTGATATTTGATGTAGTGATTTTAATAATCTCAAATGAAAGTGATAAACATTTAGGGATTTTTTTTTTTTACATTTAAGATTTAAAAATCACGTAAAAATACCTGAAAATCTTTGCTTTGAGTTTTCTTTTTTGTTTGTTTATTTTACATGAAGGCAAATAAAAAATGCTTACAATTTTAATTTTTAAGCATACAATATTAAGGTCTTGGTCTCTATTTATTTTTCACTGTTTTCAGACCCCAAATAATGAAGAAATTACTTGATCATTTAAAATATTCAGTAGTTTCAGCTCTACAAAGTTGCTCTAAAAAGACTACAACTCCTGTAAAGCTGCCCTGTGTATTAATTTTCTGGGTGTTGTGAGCTCACAGTGACTGTAATTACACAGCACGGAGTCAGGCTGCTGAGGTCAGAGTGCTGCTGTGCAGTTAGAAACATGTCAGGACCTCATGTACACTCCCTTTGTTCTTGATGCTCCAGCTCTGTTCACACCAGAGGAAGAGGTCGTGGTGAGTTCCTGATGAACCAGCAGCTGGTTTACATTATTCTGGTTAATCCAGGGTCAGCTTTGCAGCTCCCTGAACTGCAGACTGCCTTATCAACAGTTTCTCATGAAAAAGAAAAATATATTTATATTTTCACCTATATGAGTGAGGTGCTCTTTTACAAATGACAGATTTAATGAATGTGGAGCAAAGTGTTGGATTTAAATGTTAACAGATTAATTAGTGTCCCACTATGCTATATACTGCCCTACTATAAAATGCCACTAAAGCCTGTTATTGCACATCCCTACTGTGTAAATATGCAATGCACATATTTTATCTCCGCATTTTCCTTGGCATTTATAGCACTTGCAGCGTTAACAGTGTGACTTTCCAGCTTGTGTTTCCTGAAATTGTGTCCAAAATTACCACCTATCTCAGCCTCAGGATGGTGCATTGGAGACAATATCCTGCTAACAAGTTGCAGCCCTGCAATTTACCAATACAAACAGCAGGCTCACAGCTTGCCTAATGAATCTCCCAGTGAACTGACCCTCTTGGCCTGTTGTCTAAATGCATTCCAGATGCTTCAGTCTGTGTCCTTCAGCTTCCTCGGTATGCTCTCCCACACAGTCACCCATTCAGCAGCAGCCTCTTAATAGCTAGTTTAAAATTACTTTGGATAATTTCGTTAGCGCTCCATTGTGGGCTGTTTTCTATCGTGATGTCACCAGACAATGCAGCAGTGGTGGGAGTTCTGGCATCGCTCTGACTCTGACTCCTGTTAGCACTGTGGCTTCCTCCACCGTCACAGCGGTCATTTCTCCACTCTCAACAGAGGGTCTTAATCACTTCTTCTGAAAGCAATTGGATTTACAAGGGTTCATCTGTTACATCCTATGCAAAGCCCTCGAACAAGTACAGTAGGCAGATAAAGACAGAGAAAAGCGATTTGTCCCTGCTGCCTCATTGCACTGTCTCAGAACGTTCTTCTCTTCTTCTCACGGATGTCTTCTTCTTCTTTTCACAAGATTAGCGTAATGCTGCGGCATCCCAGCTCATCTGTCAGTCTCTGCTGTCTGTAACAACAAGACAAATGAATTACATCAAAGTTCTGCACCTCTGTCACAAGGGAATAAAATATACTAATAATATTCCCCTTTAATTTAAATTAGCTCTCAAACAATGGCTACTATTTATTTATTAAAAACATCACCATTAGCTGATGCCAATAGCACCAGCTAGTCTTCCTGGGGTCCGAAATACAAACAAACAAAAAACAAAAAACAAACATACATCAAAAGGATCATATTTCCAGATCACAATAGAAATACCAACAGAAATTGCAATAGAGCTGTGTAATCTTATGTTATTACCTTCAAACAAGTTGAAGTAAATCCTCGCAAAAAGAAACAAACAAACAAACAGAAATTCACAAAAACAGAAAGGAAACAAAACAGGTATAAGACAATATGCTACTAGAATGTTGATATCTTTATATATTTCTTGTAACTCCTGGTTATCTGTATCTGAAATACTAATTACAGTGTGTATGACCTATGATTTACTAGGTCTGCTTTTTGAAAACATTGATGTGCAGTGTTTTTTTTTAATGTGCCTTAATGTCTGGTATTTAATGGCTGCAAAACACCACGAACATCAGTGAAAATAAAACCAGGACATTATTATCTGCCCCAATGAAATGTAATGCATTGTATTTTATAAACATATGAGAACATGGTTTCTAATCCTTAGCAGAAGTGTTTATGGTATACTTTATCTAACTATCTTATTGTTTTGTCGTTTTAGCAGGATCACAGTAACAGTAAAGACTATGTGAAATACACCACTAGTCTGACATGATGGTTAAATTTAGATACAGTGCTGTATAATTGTCTTTCTGGGTGTATTGGTTTATTGAAAATTCACACACACTGATTTTTGTAGTTTGTGCGTCTTCCTCTGCCCGTTCAACCCTGTTTAAATGTGAGTCTTGTTCTCTTAAGACTATTCTTCTCCTTCTTATACTTCGTCAGAGAATGTAGGTCATGTTTATGATTGGAAGACTGGAAATGGGGCATCTGACGTCCCTCAAAGAGGATCTATCATGACTCAATGGCATGGCTCTTGAAGGCGATAAAGAGACGTTGCTATTTTTTTCTAGGTCGTCTTCTGTTGAACTATGACCAGCACTAATCTTCAGAAAATTGCAAACAGCTTAGCAATAAAGTCAGGGGCTGTTCCTTATTTTTAATAGTGACAAGAATCTTAGTACATCTTGTTTGCGAGTACAAGTGTAATAATAATCCGATTTTTAACCAGTTGTAAGGAGGGTTTGTTGCACACTTTGCATGTCATTCTGAACTCATACACAGTGTGTTTGTTTGTGACGAGGTTTTGTTGTAGTTGTACAGAAAGAAAACAAGAGCGGGTGCTTTAAATGAGGTGTGCAACCGTCTAATCTCCTGCACATCCAGCTGTAAGAGCTGATAAAGGCAGCCCCCCAGAAGGGAGAGCACCGCTTGAATCAGTCTGCTATAGTTGCCCTACAAAAGAAAGCACTTAGATCTCTGTCACTAAAGGACAAATTACTCCACAGCTCCTCTCCAGAGGGGACGTTTCGTACTTTTAATGATCCTTCTACTTTTATTGGACACAGACCCATCAGGAAATCAACTGCAAAAATGTGGGATTCCTTTAAGCCCAATGTAATTAATTTTTCCTCTAAATAGATTAGCAAGTCAGTCTGTGTGAGTATTTCAGTCCATTTAGCGGTGTCATTTGCAGAAATGACTTTTAATTACATAATAATGGCAATGATCTCATATTGCTTGCAGCTGTCAGAGGTTGAACCATGAAGTGTGCTGTTCATGCACTTGTAGAGGGGTCACGGATGAAGTGCTCTAACCACACAAAGCTGCTCTCTCAAACTCTACGATCAGAGGTCTGGTGTCAGTGACATGGGGAGGTGTAAAGCCCTCCAGCTCTGCCTGCTGGCTCCCTTTTGTTTCTCGTTTTCAGTTTTCAACTAAACAGAGGGTCGTCTTTCTGCTGCACAATATAGTGGTGCCACCATTAGTCCAGTGAAATCACCAAAGAGGAGAATTTACTCTCTTTTTCTTTCTACTTTACTTCACTGAAAAGAAATAAACAATCAATTTTTCCTGGTGGTCTGTAGTCACATAATATCTTATTTATGCCCTCAAGTTTTGAGATATCCACCTCTAAAAGTTGTGTCATATGTCCCGAATAAAATGAAGCTGAGTTCAATTATGTTTGAGGAAACTCAGAAGTAATTTGTCTTTGCAAAAACAGTGCCAGGAGTTCTCAGGATAATCCACAAACCTCAGTTTTCATTGGGTCTTTTTCTCCTGTAGAAAGTGATTCCAGTGAAAAATGTTGACAGATCTGTGGATCGTCCAGTGTAACGGGTCCATTGTGCCAGCTGCCGGCTGCTGTATAATTTTTCTAAGGTATCTTGATGGATGATATCTTGGAGCTTCAGTAGAAAAATTGCAGAGCTAGATAAGAGGAAGTTAAAAGATTGGTGATGATTTCCAGAAAAAAAAATCTCAGTAAGGTGGCCGCTTAAAAGCATCAGTGTGGGTTCCCATCAAAAGTCTCTGGAGCTCTTTTAAAGAATGAATGATGGATGAACAGAACTCACTTACTGTATGGTCAGTTTAGAAGTCGGCTTCCTGATCATAACCATTTCAGCTTAAATGTACCCTAAAAATACACCCCTCTAATGCTCTTCAACATAGTGAACATCTATTGTTAATAAGACCTTTCTCGGTGGCTTGCTCACCTGAAGGAAAGCAAGATGGACGAGGATGATCTTGTTGCACCTCTTCAGTAGTGACATGATGGTTTCTTCTGCCATCTCTGACCCTCTGTCTGTCACAGATACAAACTGTCCTTCCACTCTTTACTACTTCCTTTGAACTTGTCTTGTGGGTTTCCCTCTTCCTGGGCTACACCGCAACATTTCTGGGGCTGCATTGTCATGAAATGACCCATCAAGAATCAACCTCAGACAGTGAAACAACAATGGAGGGGATTCTTTAAGAGACTGTGGCATAAGTGGAGTCAAGGGGAAATACAAGTTCACGTAGGAGACACTCATGAGCTTGTTTGGAGGTAACAGTCTGCTCAGTGTTTGACCTGTGGGTTTTTCTCTGTGGGTTTTGTGGTGTGAGGACCATGTTGCTGCTCATATCCTCAGTTCAAATACACAATAACTTGAAGTACTGCAACAGTTACACCTTTTATGATAGTGATTATTTATTCAGATTTAAGATGATGTCTTCCAGTTGCTTGTTTCATTTGATATCACCATTAATCCTCACATTTCTTTTACATTTAGCTTAAAGGAACAGAAAACCCCTGATCAAACCAGTTTGGAGCTAGAATATGACGTAAACTGAGGATTCCTGGGAATAGTTGAAAACAAGGAGCTCATACAAATCAGATGTCCATCTCCTAAAGTTGGAGTTCCCCCATCGTGGATGATTTCCTGGAGGCCCACGTGTTTAATGTTTCATATTTTTAGCTTACGTGCTTTACCCCATCAGGTCATTGTTGGTCCAACAGGCATCATGTTAGCCCAGTAGAGGCATTAGGACTGCTATAATAAAACACTCACTACTTTTACATAAATAGTCAAATATGCCTGAAGTGTTTCTTAGGGGCTCTCCATATTACAGGCTGTCAACATATGTGTGAATTTTGTTGCATTTTCTATTCCTTTAAGCAGTGAATCGATTACACTGGAAATCCTTCAAAATGTAATGCAGCATTCAGAGTAGAGTAGCAGAGTATCATTTGCATTTATTCAGAGTTGTATTTCCTACCTCCCTCTCCTTTGAACTCTGTTTTGTTCTCTACCAACTCCTGAGGGAAATATTTGGCTTTTTTCCTCTCAAACTAACGTTGCAGGCTGAAAAAATCAGATCATTGAGCTAAAAGAGGATTAAAAAAAGATTGTCCTGTTATTACTTTAAGCTTACCTTTTAGAGCGCAGTGGTAAAACACTATGGTAAGGACTATTTAAGAATTACCTACCCCTCAGAGAAATAAAGCATTGTCATCCAATTTGTCTCCACTGAAAGATGATTGTTTTCCTGAAATTATGAACGGAAAGCTTTGAACAATTGCAAAACCCTCCTGGATCTCTTTAATGATACTCAACTGGGGGCCCTATTGTTTCTCTTTTTCAGCTGTGGTTGCTGAGTATGACAGTGGTGATCTGACTCCAGAGAATAATTGTGTAGATATCCTCTTCTCTGAAAATCCTTCAAAGCTTTTGTTTTGGTTCAGGCTTTGGCCTTTGTCTTTCTCTCTCTGTAAATCACAGTTAAATTTGCCCAAGGCTCTGGTGGGGAGGGGGGGAAAAAAAAAAAGTGGGGGAAACAGTGTCGACATGGAGCAGCAGTCCATTTATCCTGTAATGATAGTGAAAGGAGAGAGAGTGGCCCCGGTGGGTCCGTGTACAGTACGCAGAGCAGAGCCTCTTGTGGTTTTACGGACAGATTTAACTACAATATGGCTCTCTGTTGCCGTGGAGATGGACTGCTATTAACATGTTGTTTTCCCGAGGGAGAGGAAGTCTCTTAGCTTCCTGTACCTACCCACTGAGGTGAGGTTATATTAGGTCACACGTACTGCAGGGTATGTACCTGGCGGTGAGCTTATTATCAGTACAACTTAATGACTCTATCTGGACTGGAGTAGTTTAATGCAGGGAAGTGCTATGATTTTAATTATTACCACCAGCATCTGTGTAATGCAGCTCCACTCTGACTCTTCTCCTTTTTGACAGTGAAATAAACAATGCAACTGAGGAAGAAACTGAACTGACTTTGGCTTAATATAACAATGCCGTATGTTATTTATCATCAGATTGGATTGGAGGTGCTGGTGGGTGGGCTCGGAGAAGATTTTAAAATAAGCATTATTAGGGTGTGCTGGCCACATATTCAAAGTCTAAATGATTATTTTCTCACTTTACAAACACAACAAGAGCTTTGATCCGTCTGTCTGTAATGCTGCTTATCTAAATTGAACCCATCACTTTGCCCTGCGTCCCAGAGGATTTATAAAGCAGAAATCTTACATTGCTTGTCTATGTGCAGCACATTCGCCTCCATGTTTGTGCTTTCACTGTGTATGTAGAATTAGAGTCCCAATGTTAAACTGGTGGTGATGTGAACGTAACTGCTCCATTAAGTTATTTTGAACTCAGTCCAATTCAAAAATGTTTTTTTTTTATTTATTCATTGGGAGTTGGTCAAAATTCTCAGTAAATAAAAAATATTATTATTGGTACATTCTTGCCAGTCACAAAAAAGTAAAAAAATATTAAAGGGCTTTCGTCAGTCAAAGAATTTAGTTCACTGGTCAGTTATTTTTTCCTCATTTGTCACATTTCAGTGGCAGAGGTCTTGTATCAGAGCTTTAATCACTTCAGGTTTCCATCAGCACTCTGCTTCTGTTTATGCTGGCATGCAATTAAGGCAAGTTATTCAAGTTGGGCTGGCAGTAAGTGGCTCCAGACTGCTGCAAATCTGAGATACACATGGGCTTTTTAAAGCAGTGATTAGAGGAGTTGATGATTTAACCCTTGGCTTCAGTCAGGTGGTGTTAATGTGGTTGGAACAAAGCCCTTCACCTACTTACAGTACTGAACTGTTGGAAAAAATATGAGGACTGATGAGGAGCGACTGGAAACTGCATATGAAGAACCACAGACACATGTGATAAGCTTTTTTTGTGTGAATCAAATACTGTGAGGTTCAGATCCTTAGATGTTGAATGTAGTCACAATATCACTGGTTGGAGTTTGAATGGGACCTCTATGTCTAATAAAGGCAATAGTGGTGCACAGGTATATTATATGCCATTTACAGCTATTTATGTATGTCTTTTTTGTATGAAATCCAAATTCAAGTCACGCACTTTCATCAACATTAAGACACACAAAAAGTTCCTCAGTTGTGCAGTTTTTACATGAATGAGAAAATCCACTCAAAGAGGCTTGTCCAGGTTCACACAGTATGCTAGTGTGTTCAAGGCAGAGCATCTACAGTGTATCTGTGTTGTACATGAAATGTGAGCACGCACAAAAACATCTTCAAAACGCATTCATTTGCATATTCAAGTGCCATTATGCATTTTCTGTTTTCAACAGCATATAATGGGTTTTAAGGGTTATGATGAACTGAATGACGTCCCTCTTTCCAACTTGGATAGATGAATGAATAACGTCTCATGTCTCCTGTCTGTCTCTGTCTAGATGCAAAGGAGAGGACAACCAGAGGTTTCTCAGTCAGCGGGGTCTTCAACTATACCTCTCTCCTTCTCAGTAATGAAGACAACACCCTGTACGTTGGCGCCCGGGAGATTCTCTTTGCTCTCAACCTCTCTGATATCAGCGCAGTCAAGCTACAAAGAAATGTAAGCAAGCATCTGTAAACTGCAATGCCATATACAGCATGCTGTTTTAATATGAATGCAGTTATAATAGGATCCCAGAGGAAAAGTATTATTATTGTAATAAATATGAAACCATCCCAGAAGAGCCGTGTGAATATAACACCACTGTATTATACCTGAGTCTGACAGTGTTTCTCTCCTGCAGCTCACATGGAAAACTCCAGAGAGGAAGAGAGATGAGTGCAGTTTCAAAGGCAAAGACCTGCAGGCGAGTGAACTGCTCGTTTAAAGCTCAAGTAGCTCAACTCACACGACTCCGACACTATTTACATGACTGCAGGTTTGCCTCGTTGGTTAAGTTGACCATTATTGCGTGGCACTTGGGAAACAGACCCAGGGCAGAACCCGGGACATTTCGTGTCAAGTTGTAACTTTCCACTCTGCAACAAGGGATTTTTTCCCTTCCTTTCAAACACTTTCTGTGTTGTCAGCCCACTCCACCTCCTCTCTTAAACACACAGACCTGGACCTGCATTAAGTGGGAACACATTAGCAGGAGGATTCAGTGTTTGTTTTCACTATTGGAAAGTTTTTTAAAGTTGCTGAGTGGAAATGTTTTTTTTTTAATACAATTTGAAGTGTAAGAAATCACGTTTTGCAGTTTTTTGTGTGAACTATTTTTGGGTCTGCAGATCTTTTGTGTTTCTTTTACAGTTTCATCCTCAGTTTTTATTCAGTCTCTGTAAACTACACTTTAATATTTTGAAAAAGCTTCAAATTAGTTGTATTAATATGTCCTATCCACTTATATCTTTGTACTGTAAATAAAACTTAAATGTGGAATTTAATTTTTAACCATTTTCATGCCATTCTGTGTTTCTAATACAGACGGACTGCTTTAACTACATCAAGATTTTATTACCCATGAACAGTACTCATCTGTACGTATGTGGAACGTACGCCTTCAGTCCAATTTGTGCTTATATCGTAAGTATTTATTTAAAACTCACCATACTTTTACTGAGCCTTTATTTTTTTCCTCTTTAGAGCAGGTGATTACCTCTGGCACAGGACTTTATATATGATTTATTTATTAGATTCCAGAGGAAGAGCATCTAAAATCTGATGTATGCTGCTTCCTGCCTCTCAACTCATTTAGCAGTCTGGCCGAGACTCTGCCCAGCTAGATACAATATAAGTGCATTATTTTATTATATCCTGTGCTCATGGGAAATGGATCAAAATATTTAATGTATGTAATCAGATTATATAAAAATCGATCCGGTTTTCAATCCTTTTCTACAAATCTTTTAAAGCCTTTTAGAACGATCCATAACATAACAAACAGAGACAACCTGTGCTTCAACTTCAACCAAATACTGACTGACCACCTTTACACTGTGGGACAGAAGGCCAGCAGTCACTGTCAGAGCAGGTTATAGCTCTTCTTTTCAACTGAGCGTGTGATATGTGATGTGTGTGTGTGTGTGTGTGTGTCCTCCAGAACACAGCCGACTTCTCCCTGGTCAAGAGCGATACTGGTGAGATTGTTACAGAGGATGGAAGAAGCCGCTGCCCATTCAACCCTGAATACAAGTCCACTGCCATCATGGCCGGTAGGTCTCACAACAGCTGTCGAAAGAAATCAGGCCTTGTGAAATGTTTTGATTTATAGAAGCCACTGTGAGAATCAGTAAACTAACTCGTGGTTGATAGAGAGACAAACTGGGGCATAACCTCTGGATTTCATTACTGTGTATGACGCACAAGCTCGTTCCCTTGTGATAAATACTGTGATTATGCTCGTCTTCTTCACTGCGTTGCAGATGGAGAGCTGTACGCCGGTACAGTCAGTAATTTCCAAGGAAATGAACCCATCATTTACAAGAGTCTCAGCCAAGGAACTGCTCTAAAAACAGAAAACTCACTCAACTGGCTTCAAGGTACCGTGCTTCAGCTGGGAGGCAATGCTTTTTTATTCTACCTTCATATATTAAAAATTAGATAGACTATTTCACATCGTATTTTTTATGGTATAAATGACCTTCTCACAGTGCAATGTGACAGCATTAGAGATAACATACATGAAAAGTGTTTACCTGCAATCTGTCAGTCCCGGTTGCAGCTGGACTCCATTTAGTGTGTCGATGTCAGAGGGAATAGGGACCTCGGCCCCCGAATCCCAGTGTGACAGTATTGTTGGTTTCCTTTCAGACCCGGCCTTTGTTGGCTCTGCCTACATACAGGAGAGTCTGCCCAAGGGCAACCTGGTGGGCGATGACGATAAGATTTACTTCTTCTTCAGTGAAGCGGGAAAGGAGTTTGATTTCTTTGACAACACCATTGTGTCACGCATTGCTCGCGTGTGTAAGGTGAGTGACGCTTGAAGGCAGATAGTCCATCTAAAGAGGCTTTTTTTTTTTTTTACCCCTGAGGAACAGCTACTCCTACCATCACTATAGGAATCTATGAAACCAGGAAGAGGGGGTTTGTTTGTGTGTTTGTGATCCGTACATGCGCCTATACAGGCATGTATGTAGTCTCCTGAAAGCTGCTTACGGTTTAAATACATCGTTCACAGTCCTTCTGGGCAGTGACGCAGGATCCCTTGTTACAGGAAAAACATTTCTCCTGTTCCCTCTGTTTGATTATTTTTTTCTCCAAATCCTCTCTCAATTCTTATCATGTTTCACCAAATATTTGTGTTCAGACTGGATTCAGTAGCCGAATAAAAATAGCTTTGGATTATTGTAGCTCGAGATCTGTGTACAGAAACAGTTTATCACCTGCTGAAATACTTCAGGCCTTTTAAACTAAAAAGCCAACCCCACAAAAAAATAAGTTAATTTTTTTTTCTCAGTTTCGTAAACATTATTAATCAAATTTCAAAGCAGGTCTTGCAGATTAGACTGCTCCTTGTCTCTTTGAAAACAATCACATTTATCGCTGTCCAGGGAGAATGAAAAATACTGGCTCACAGTGTAAAGTGGTGCCATAGAAAGTCCAGCAGTGAATCACAGGGGCTGCTTCACAGTCAGACGATGCCACTGGGATATATTTACTTCATCTTCAGTTTTTCCAGGTTTAAAAAAAACATTACAGCTAACAGATTTATGTAAATAGTGACTCATGTAGCTCATTGACGAAGGGTTTTCTCACATATGGTTAAAATATGAGCTAATTATAAAGTGTCCTGATACACATTGAACCAAAAGGAAATTAGCTAAGATATTAATGTTTGCAAAATGAAAACATACATTTTAATATAAATACTCTGTAGATGGATTGTGTCACTTGTTTTAAGTATTACTTTACAGAGATCAGTTCAAATCAATTATTAAAGTCCAGTCTTTGTGTGAATCCTCTTTGACTCACTGTGTCGGCTGCAGCGCCCATGTCTGTTGTATATTCAGGTGTTTCGTACATGGGTCCAAGTCACTGAAGCTAACTTTGGAACGAAAAACAATGTTTGGCTCGGATCAAACAAAACCAAACATGTTCACATTTGCAGGACTGTTCAGTTTCCCAGAAAGAAGCCGTCACCGCCTGCCATGTTCACGGCTTTTTGAACAGCCACTTGAACAGGGGATGCTTTTACAAGAGATTAATGAATGGGATGCATTTGCTTCAATTATTCAGAAGTCAGTTTAAGCTCAGAGTGGCATTAAATCATAAAACTGGGTTCAGCCAGAAAGTCCAGGGGATATGTACAGTATGTTGCTCATTTACTGCCCGTGTTAAGACAATAAGTAATTTCTTCAGAGGCTCGGTATTGACCATGTGCCATTTCCCCATCCATCCACTCCTTCCTCTACCTTTCATTTTGTCAGATCTGACTGTGCGGTCATCTTCTCTTTACATCCCAAAACCAAAATAAGCTCTTCAGTGTAACTCTTCTTCTATTGTCACCTTCCTGAGGCCTGTAGCTCCTTGAGGAATATAATCTGTACATCACTGTAACTCACTTTCACACTGAGGCTGTAAGATGTTGCTGCCCTCCAAATTCTGCAGATATCCTTATCGTGCAATCTGTGAAGCCAAATTAGTCTGCATGTCAAGGAGGTCCCGTGCCACTCACAGCACTTTGAAGGCTCGTGCCAAAGGCGTTGAATCACAGCGGTAGTGTCAGTAAAGAAGGATCGTCGAGGAGCTATGCCTCTTTTTCTTTTTCATTTAAAAGCATTTGCCCTCCACTAAGCCCCGAGTGTTTTTTTTTTTTATCTATGCCAGTTGTGATGATGTATATTGTTTTCATGACCTAGAAGTCTGCTGCCTCGGGCTGTATCTATGTTACAGGCTCAATTGATTTATCTCATTATGGTTTTACTATAGGAGGTTAATGTTTTTCAATTACGTCAATCCAAACAGCTTTACCTTTGGACCCAGCGCTTTCTTTCTGTTTCTGTTTTAGTCAGAAGATAAACAAAGATGACAGGATTTTTTTCCCCTTACGTACTATAACATGCAGTGTGTATTTTATGTTATGGTATATTATGGCAATGTACCATATGGTGCATGTCATCCTTTCATGATGTGGAGCATACAAGCCTGTCAGATCGCATCAAATCACACTTGTGTATTGAATTGCGTGAATCCATCGTCTGCAGTCACCACAGGTGTCTACCTTATATTGTTGCACCCTCTGCTGGCCTCATGTTAAAAAGGCTTCAAATCTACGGTAACTGTGTTTGCAGGGTGACATCGGAGGTGAGAGGGTGCTGCAGAAGAAATGGACGACTTTTCTGAAGGCGCAGCTCCTGTGCTCTCTGCCCGATGACGGCTTCCCCTTCAACATAATCCAAGACATGTTTGTGCTCACGCCGAGCCCCGAGGACTGGAAGAACACTGTGTTTTATGGAGTCTTCACATCTCAGTGGTGAGCAACAACTGCTGTAATCAACACATCACCAAACTAATATTGAGATTTACAACAACAATAATAATAATAAATGTTGATATTTTTAAGCTATGATGTGCAGCTATAGCACACATGAGTAACAATAAATGTATCTTTGAAGGAGGTATGATCCATGAGAATGATCCATGTCTGATTTATATTAAACTGTCTCCAACTGTAGACATTATCATCCTGCATGTGTGTAGATTTTCAATAAAATCCATCAGAATGTGATTGAATGAATTTTAGTCAAAAGGCCAAAACATTTCACTGTTTTCAGTTTGAATCTTCTGCTTCCTCCTCCTCCTTCTCCTCTGCCTCTTGGACGTAAATGTGGTGTTATGCTGTTTTGCATCGTACCGATTCCCTCCCATTGCTTTTAATAAATCATTCGTCCATTAAGAGATGGAGAATTTCAAATTTTTTTTGCAACATACTCTGATCTTGCCTAAAATTGATTCATCATTTCCTCCTTGCTCCAAAACAATCATCGATATCCGTCCAGTAGTTGTTCTGTTCTGTTCTCACAAACCAACACAGACAAAACAAAACCTCTCTGACAGAGATAATGTCCAGATCTAAACCAAATAGGGCCACAGATGCAATTATTACACATTTAATGTTTGTTCTTGTTCTGTTTGTTCTTTCTTATTGTTTTTATTGGGCTAAATATTTTTGAAATTGTCATTTTATTCTTAACTACA
>OOFC01016355.1:23589-37782 GCA_900323345.1 Pseudochromis fuscus
AATCAGTGGCACTGCAAACACACACACACCCACACACACACACACACAATCATTACACAAACTGTACGTATGCAAGTGATTTTAGCCATTCTGGTGTTGTTTAAGGGAGGAAAATAATAAAACAGATGATAAAAGATGAGGGTCCAGTACAGTAATGTAAATCTGTGGCGGGTGATTTATTGCAGCATGATAAAAGGTTATAAATATTTATTATGATTATGTGGCCAAATGTTTATTTTACACAGAGGCATTTTTCATAGTCATTCTTGTTTTAAATAAGATGTTTTACATATCTATCACTGCTCTCAAAGGGAAATAATAAATATTTAAATACCACACCTATTCATAATGTGATCTAAATAACACACATCTGTATAGCCTCACCTTTGTTATAAATAATAACTGATGAGTGTTAACGAATAGAAGAACACAGCCTCTGCTTGCTTAAATGGTTTTGAAGGCAACCATAAAAGCAATAACTTCCATTCTGCATTTTAATTATTTATCTCTTTATGCGGAAATAGTGAACTACAATCCACACGAACCACCGGATTTATGAGTCTCATGATAATGTAACTTGAAAGCATTTTTCATGTCATACATTATAGTTTAAGTCTTACTTGAGTTGGGCTGTGGTATTGTGATGCGGCCAGCAAAACTAAGATTTCACATACATGAAAGGAAGGCGTACAACTTGACTCAGAATGCGTAGGTTTTGCACACGATGTAAAAAGCCTTAGTACAATGCAGGTTATGGATTTGATAACAAATCTGCCCTGGGGAAAATGGAAAATGCCTTCTGAAACAACAATCAAGAGACGTGCCTCTTGGGATAATAAACTAACCAGGTAGTAGTGCTGTAGAGTCACGTGCTACACTGTAGGTGTGACAGGACTGGCCATGCTTAGAAACAAATGAAAACAGTGGATACATGTAATTTAAAAGTGTCATTGTTGTACAATATATGCTCATGAGGTGTTTTTTTTTTATTTTTTAAGTTTTTGTTAAGGTGACTTCAACCTCAGTCAGGGACTAAATTTTATTTTTAAATTGTAGTACATAAATAACCACTGGTTGAATTTTTTTGGTTTTGTTGAACTATTGAATTATATATAAGCGTTAGTATTATGTTTATATTTCCTGTAAATGGCACTGCAAAAATGAATTTCAAAGACTGGTCAGCTATAATCACTCATGCAGTATGAAAGACTCATGCTTTGACTGTTATTAAAAACATAAACAAATGGCAGCTTTTGTTGAAGTGGCTGTCATCAGAACAATACTCAATTTGCTAGGTGCAGAACAAATACAAAGTGGCAGTGATTTAGTCAAATATGTGCAGGTACTGAACATGTTTTTTATTTGAATACAAGCCTAATATGCCACAGTGGAAGTATTGTCGTCTGCTCTCTCTTAATGAACCACTATAGTCAGGCCTTCTATTTGTGACAGTACAAGTTGCTCAGACTCTTGTCAACATGTATTGTAAGTACACAAGTTTTTATGTAAAATTGTTTTGTAAATTCAGCTGCCAATGTAAAAAATATTGTGAATTGTATTTTTTTGTATCATACATCACTACTGTTTTTTTTTCTTTTTGTATTGTATATAAAAAGCACTTTATTTTAATTTTTCAAATAAAGATAAAATGGATCTTTTTTTATTCGAATGTCGCATTATTTTAAAAGACTAGATTACATTTTAGAGGCTTTCAAGTTTTTCACATCATCCTTAATATTGGCAGGAGTTTTGCATTTCAGCGTCGCCATGTTGGTTGTTTGGAGTCTGAAATGACCATATTTGGATATGAAGGGAGGAGTGAGGAGGCGGGTCTGACCCTTGAACGTGAGGACACAGGATGAGACTAGAGTTCAAATCTGATCTTTTGGGGCGAATATCAACTTAACTGTGATTTTTTCCCTTCACCAATAAGAAGAGTTGACTTCAGCTAATGACATCGAAGGACTTGTGGAAAAAATGTATTGACTGAATATTTTATGATTGAAAATGAGCGTTTTGGAATTGAAGCTAATTGAAGTATTTGGGAGCCAGCATCTAGTGGCTGTTGTAAGCATTGCACTTTTTTTGCATTTCTACATTGGCCTCATTTTTCAGACATTTCTATATGTCTATGGCCTTGCTCAAAAATGTTTAGTTTCTCTCTCCAAAGTAAATATTTCTGCCAACGAAAATGTCAATGCCATCAGAATGACAAGTCCTTGAGTCATTTTTTACAAACAACACTTGAACTCTACTATTTTCTGATGTATTTATGACTAAAGTGTTGATGACAATGACTGAAAATATACAAGGTTGCACTTTTTTCTGTGTGGCAGTTAAGAATTTAAACAGCACAAAGTTACACATGTGGGAGAGTGACTGCAATAGATTAGACAGGATTCATATTTACTGTTTGTGCTGTAGAGTGCATCACTGTGCCACAGAAAACAAAACATAAGACTGTTTTACAGTCGTGCAAACAGTGGAGGGAAAAAAATACAAAATCTGAAAAGCAAACAAGAAACAGTCCTACTCTGCGCTCGCACCTCTGAACTATTTTAGAGAAATAGTCATTGATTGATCTAATACTTCACATATTTTCATTCATTAGTGAAAGATTGAACTGAATTCAGAACCAGAAAAATAGTCCAATACACAGTAAATATTCTTTGCATACTATCCAACTGGTTAAACCATTTTGCATTTAATGACTGATCCAGTGATCTAGCGTTAGGGAACTTTGATAACACATTGTGATCGACATGACATAAACAACTGTAGATTATTGCACGTAATCAGTTTCCTTAAAATGACAAAACCTTGGGAATTGTTCATAAGAAGAAGAAACTGCTGGTATCATGTGCACAGGAGACTAAATGATACTGAAAAAGAATCTTTAATGTTCTTGTAATGCACACAATACACACAATACACAATCATACAAACCCCCAAAACAACTCACACATGCATGCATACTATCATAGGGGCCTTGTAACATGCATGGAGAGGTCGCAGAGTGAGGGCGCTGCCATGGCGCTGGTGTGCCCAGAGCAACTGGGGGAGGATCAGTGCCTTGCACAAGGGCACCTCAGCAGTTCCTTGGAGGTGGACTGACACCTGTCCTGCCACCAGTTCACGCCATGATTTGTCTGGGCTGGGACATGAACTAGCAACCCCCTGGTTCCCAACCCATGTTGCTACCGACTGAGCCACTGCCGCCCAGACGAGTATGTTTTGAGAATTTAATGTGACTTACATTTCTAAAATAAAGTAACAGCACTTAGGATCTAATTGAGCTATGGTCAAATTGTGGTACTCAGTTTGATGGGACAGGTTATTTTGGATGCTGAATCCTTATGTTTATGACAGCAACTTTGTCAATAAACATTAATAATTCTTAGGCAAAAATGCCAAATATTTACTCCTTTCTCCATGTCAATGTAAGTATTTGATTCATTTCATTATGTAAAGCAGCAAATCAAATATCTTTAGTTTTGTTCAGGGTCTGGGAATCTTTCACTTTTGAAAATTTCCATTCTGACCTGATAAACACAGCGAAGCAAAAAGGAAAACCTTGTAAAAGTCCTTTTTTTTTTTTTACAGTTCTGATGTCTCAGGGTGGAGTATACTCTGCAAACTCAGGGGAACAAATAGGAGTGTATGTGATAACACCCTCACATGCACCACACACCTCAAAGACAAACACAAGCCTCTGTTGTATTTCCCTGCTGTACTGCCTCACTAGCATGACATCTCACACTGGATCAGGGCAGATAATCACAAACCTGACTACTGCTGCTGTGGACTGCAGGTAGGCAGTGACACAGTACCTTCATTTATTCCGCCTCCACTGGGACATGGACCAATCGGGGACTCTTCAGTAACTCCCTGTAATTGACACGATGTTTGAGGCTTTTATTTTGGCGGACCCGCAGCTGAACACGTTGTATGAAAGTAGCAGGTTTAAATTTTAACTTTTTTTTATGCTTCGTATGAGTTTTTATTCATAAATATGGACAGACCGAGTCTCGGGAGACTCTTCTCTGCCTGTGATGTGAACAAGTCCGGGAAGATTGAGTACGAGGACTTCACGGTTGTTTGCCGGGAGCTCGGTGTCCCCGAGGAACAGATCCCAACTTTGTTCATGAGGTTCGACGCGCACGAGGACGGATTCATCGACTACGACAAGTTTTCCTCCAGGTTTCAGGAGGTTTCAGAGACTCTGGATCTGGCGTCTTTCGGGGCCGGGGCATCCCAAACCCCAGGCCGGCCATGGGATGAGTTCACGGGGAGGATAGATGCGGAGTCTCTCCTCTCTGAAAGGTGAGGCCACATCCGGGCACCTGCGCTCACCTAGCTAACTGTTGGCGACCTGCTAGCTAAACCTACACTGTTAGTTTTCCTTAATTTTATTAATGAACACCTGAGTTTGATACATTATTTTCCAGCTTACACTGCAGCACATGTGACTCATTAACCGGACACACTAATTAAATACGCCGTAGGGCTGTAAGGGCTGAACTTCCCGGCACAGATTAGTCATACAGGTATGAGACCTATTAACATCACACTGTAATTAGTTCTAATAGTCACGTGCACAGGCTTTATTATTGTATTGTTATTGGTATTTACATTGTGCTGCCTCTCCCTTTTAACTCAGTGTGCACTCACTAGATTTTCTGGGATTTTCCCATTACTTTCGTCAATAGATTTTCAGTCACTTTCATCTGGATAGGAAATCCCATGTTTTTCTGTCCACGGATCTAGATACAGACTTTTCAAAAATGATCTGAATTATCAGTGCCCTCAATGGCACTACATATCTCACTGTAGGCTACTAGCTGTGAGACTTTTGAGTTAAGGTTTATGTCAAATTATTGTTAAAATTATTCAGACGTGTTGGTTTAACTCGCTTTTTGATATAAATGGGGCAGACAAAACAACCCCAAATTATAGCCTCCAAAAAGACTACTAAGTCAAATTGGTGCCTCTTTGTATGACCCACATTAAGGTAGGATTTATTACAAGGCTGACATTTTGCCAAAATACCAAATACCTCCTATTTGTTAAATCTGTTTCTCCCACAGCCTTTAAGAAAATGGCACTGACCCATTCATTGCTGGTAGTGACTATTTGTTCTCCTCCTCATAGTCTCAGGGAGCAGCTGGCTGATCTTTACCAGGCCATTCACTCCTCTTCAAACATGACACTGCTGCAGCAGTATGAAGAAATCATCCACTCTCTGATCAGTCAAAGCCTGGACAACAGGCTGGAGTGTGAACAGCTGGAGACCAGTTTGAAGCGGTGAGAAAAAAATGTCACAGTCTTCAGAACAACTGTCCTGTCAAATGTGGAGGAAAAAAGAAGAAATAATGGGCTCTGGTGATTATGTATCACAAAGTGCAAATGATGACACAAGGTTTCAGTGGCAATAATGTGAGACGTGACATTCAGTAGCAGCATTTAAAAGTCTGTGAAACAAGTTTTAATTTATAGGACAGGGAGTTTTCAGCTTTGTGAAATGTATTAAATAATCATGGTTGTCTTTACAGAAGCAACACTTTGTTTGGTGGTGGCCTGCTGCCCTCTTGTGGATGTTAACCACAAGGATGGTGAATAGTGTGAAGTGCGAAAACATGTTGTCCAATGTGCTTGCTGTGTTAAACTGCCTGATAGATGGCTGCCTTTATAGCCTTCTAGTAAACATATGCAAGCATTTGCCTGTTTTCATCTGGCAACAGCAGCATTTATTTAAAGTCATGCTTCAGGTGCAAATTCATCTCTTTTTTTTCTCCAACAATTCCTGAGAGTGATTGTCTCCTGGATGTTTATCCCTCTGTTACATCACCTCAATTTGTCCATTTGGTACTGGATAGGTACCATACAGAACCTTTTTTTACTAAAGTGGCTGTTAGTTGGTGACAGCCTCAGAGTCAGGCGTCCATTCTCAATAATTTGGGCAGAGTTTGAGTCAGTGTTGATATGAAAGATGTGATTGATGCAGACCTAAGTGCTACTCAGCTCCTCTGGTGCTGCTGCAGTTTAATATGCCATCTGTCAGCTGGCTCATCTGTCACTGTACTGAAAGAGAAATCAAAAACATGAAAACTTCTCTGGGGTTTGGGAAAAGGAAGTTGTTGGTATCAGTAGTGTGCACAGGCGGTTGTCCACTAGCTTGTCCTTTGTCAGTTTGAAAAGGTGTACAAGTTGTGTCCCAAATAATGACAGTTTAGTCAACAATATTGGTACACTTCAGGCCTCTTGCACACAGAATTTGCTACAGATTAAGAGCCGTTCATGGCAGTCACTGTGTGATGTTTCCTTTGCCACACAACCCCAACACACTGTATTTCCAACCCTCTTGTTTAACAGTTAGCAAGATGTTGTTTACCTTCCAGTGATGGATGGTATGTTTGTAGCAAAATAGAGTAGTGATCAATTTTAACTTAATCCATCCAAAGCCCTTGTTTCTGACTCTGGCTTACCTAGCTGTTGCTTTACATATTTCCAGCTGTTGACTTTTTGTGATGTAGAACTTGTTTGTGTATCAGTGCATCGATGCACCACCATTCCTGGCTCTGCTCAGACTTGCTGTAGCTCTTCCGTAGTCTTATGAGGGTTTCGCTTTGCAGACCTGCACTTTTATCTGCAAGTTTTCTTGGAGTTTCTGGTCAGATCTTGTCATAACGTGCGTGGTTCTTTCATTTTAAACAGTAGTAATTGCAAGCCAAAAGCACTTTGATGTCTTTTTACTGTGTTCCCTGGCTTTGTAGACATCAATTAGCTTCATTTTTAGATCCTCAGACACTCGCTTAGAGGAGCCCATGGTTGTTGAGTGTTATCGCAAGGTTTTAGAGAAGCCTTACAAATACTAATGAGTCAATTAAGGCATAAGAAGTTAATGCAGCTCTGCATGTTTTACAAGTAGACGGGTCCCCAAACTTTGGCACATGGCAAAAATACTATTGATTAAAAAAACAAAAAACACCTTACAGTTCACAAAATAAAAAATCAACACAATATAACAAAAATGCCTTAATGTTGGGATACAGCTGTAAGCCTTTGTGCAGTAGTAAGAAGGTATTTGACCATATTATCAGCTGTTGAATTTCAGTCCTGGTCATGGAAAAGGATTGCGTGTGTTGGTTGTTTTAGTTTTGTGTCTAAGCTGCTTTTGTGGTTCAGTAAGTTTGTGGCACGAGGAAGATGACATTCCCGATTCAAGGAAGTAGGAAGACGTAATGGTGCTGCCCTGCCCATTTAAAACTCTTTTACAAAGGGGATATTCCCACCTATTGTACCTATGGTTTTTCCTATACGACAAAGTGGTGAACTTGCATAACAGGAAATTCAAACTAAATTAAATGTGTGTGTGAGCCAGTTGAGAAATGCCACCAACAAATATCAGTACACCTGTAGACTCTCCTTTTATACTCTGCTCCTCCCTCGACTCTGGTTGGTTCACGTGTTGTGTGAGAGCAGAGCAGTCACAAATGCAGCATCTGTGAAGTGGACTCAGGTAGACTTGACTTATGAATAGTAGGCAAATGGATTCTTACTTCTGTTTATTAAACATTTGGACTCGCTGTTGGAGAATCTGGTTTTATTGAGCGGTGTGAGGCGGCCAGGAGAAAACTTGAGTGTACTGTCCTGTTCAAACAGAGCCGAGGAGATGAACAACAGTCAGCTGGCAGAACTGGAGTACGATATACAGCAACAGCTTGAAGGAACAGAGGAGAGGGCGAGAGACGAGGTGAGTGAAATACCTGCAGAAGTGTAAGAAACTACCTGAATCAACCATTTAATCAATAAACAGTACACAGAAAGAAATAAAAGAACGCTATTTATGCCATATTGAAGTAGAGCTTGTGCACATTCTTCAGTATTTCATATGAGCTACCTACATACTTGTGGTACGGCACACAGCAGCAGGTTACATGTCTCCTCACAAAGAGCCTCTGTAAAGTCAGATGAAAGCCTCTCTTCAAGGCCTGAGCCGGTCCGCACCTCTAACTGCTTTGGTTTCATGTTTGCAGGAGCGTAAGAAAATGGAAGAAATTATGACCGTCGTGCAGAGGAAGCACGAGAATGAGGTCGCAGACCTGCATGCTACAGTGGACAGACTGTTAAAGGTATCAGACAACACGCATGGAAAACACAATGTTTTCTTACAACATGAAACAGAAAGAAGAAAGACACTGCACCTGAGAGACAACACACGAGCTCTTACATGTGCAGCTGTGGCTTCATTTCTGGAAAAGCACGACGAACCAGGCGCTTAAAGTGCACATTTTAAACACAAGTTGAACCTAAAATCTTTGATCTACTCTCTTTTACATACAGAATATGCACAATATATCAAGATTCAGCTGAGCGAGATGATTGTTTATTCTGTGTCACAGAAAACCTCTCAAGTCCTTTCACAGGAAACACTACAGAAAATCCACAGCTGTGGTTAGCTATGCTTCAGTGGGTTGTGGTGGTTCTTTGCATACTGGATGAAAATCTACAGAATATAAAATAAAATAAAATAAAACAACACTAGAAAAAGATGACAGTAAAGTCATGATTTAGAAGGAAAAGTGGAGTAAAAGAAGACAATATGATGTGTGTTAGGGAGGCTCGTTGTGCTAGATGCACCTCTAATGGTTTACATTATATTTACAAAACATAGCTTGTATGTATTTATGTGTATTTAGATGGTGAAAGTATACTAGTATTGTACATGTATACGATGTACAGAAGCTTGTTTGTTGGTGATTTGACTCTGGATTAATTTCAGTGCTAAGTGTCTTATTATGGCCTTGTACTGCAGTGAATGAGGAGTTCACATTCATTTAAATGAGAAATTGACTAATAACAAGATCTGTGTGGTGACTTTACCCTCACTTCAGGTCTGACTAGAGTTAAATCAGAAGTTTGAGCTGCAAAATCACAAGACTCTGCAGTATTTAGCCAGTTACAAAGACCATTAGCCACAAGCTTTGTTTGCCATGCTAGCTCTCAACCTTTAAGCTAACCACATGCCTTCTGTCCTGCCTGCTTTCCCACTCACACGTGTACGTTTCACAGCAGTGTTAATTACGTCTCTGTGTGTAGTGGGATTTTATGTAATAACATTGATTGACAGCGTATGTCTTCTCACTAAAATTTCAAACGCATGTGACGATTGTTGACAGTGACCAGCTTTACCGAGGTCAAAGAAAACCTCTGATTATTTCCACACCTCTTGGAAATCCATTTCCACCAAGGTCATGCTTTATGTCACAAAGTCAATTGAAGAATGTAAACACAATTACTTCAGCTATTGATTACATGGCAGTAATGTTGTAGTCACGAGGAGGCTGCGGTTAACAGCTCTGTTACGTTCTGTGGATTTTAAATGTTACATAATGCTCCTCAGGCACACATTTTAAACAATGAAAGAGAAAAATGCAGTAGTACTGAATGTCTCCACTCTGCACAAACAGTGGAGGCAGTGGCTTTCCTCATCCTATAGATGGCGACGGTTGAAAGCTACACTGATACATCAGCTGCTTCAATAGATTGATCACTGTTCATTTATTACAGTCATGCCAAAGATATGTTTCAGGTCAGTACATGTCTGGGTCTCCAAAAAGCTAATTGAAGGGATCCTTATGCATGATATTCGTAATCGTGCATAAAATGACGACTGTTGTTTGTCATCATCAAATTAAATAGTGTTTTCAGTACTGACTGTAGTGTGGAGTGTAATTGACGCGTCTAACATATCAACAAGCGTCTCTGGGGCAAAGTTTTCCTGTGGTTGCTGTTTTTACTAAACACAATGTATCATCAATAACAAAGAGTTTAACAAAATGCCCTTTTTTTTATTTTTATTTACTGCAGAGTCAAGAGGACTCTGAACTAAATCGTTCAAAGGAAGAAGTGAACAGACTGAGCAGACAAATCAGTGACCTCTCACAGGTTGGTTATGCTGGAGGCTTACTTGGAACTAATCACATGTATGTTGTTGTTGTTGTTGTTGTTGTTTTTAATTATTTCTGATTGAATCTCCTCGCAGGAAAATGAGCAGCTGCGAGGATCTCTGCTGCAGTCTCAGACAAACATCGCCGTCCTGCACTCAGAGCTGGACAAACTGAAGAACATGTATGCAGATCAGAAGGCTCAACATGAAAGGTAAAACCCCGTCTTCAAACTCTGGTCGGGTCTGATGTGCAGAAAACATGATCCATACAACATGAGCACTTTTTTTTTTTTTTTTTTCTCCACAGAGAATCAGAGGATTTGAAGAGGATGGTCATGGAATATCAGTCGTACTCCAGTCAGATTCAGATCCTGCAGTGAGTCCGTCTTTCAGATGATAATGTCGTCTCATGTGGACTATTTTAATCTGAATGCAGAGTTTGCAAGTAGATTGTTTCAATCACCCTCGTATTAGCAAATACTGTTTTTTATTACTCAGGTTCTTATTCTGTGAGATTTGGGCCTCAACCAAAACACACAGGATGTGAGAGGAGATAAAATAAAACAATTGTCACTAAAATTATTTGAATGATACACCAGGAACATGAAAGTTCAAGTTAGTAAAGCTTTACTTTGACTGCTACTTCATTTGTAAGCAGCATATGCAGATTAACTAATTGATTACGCATTACACACTAACATTTGTAATTTTGAACCATAGATTACATTAGTCAGCATTTTAAATGTCTATATATTTCTGTTGTGAAGTGTTGAATAAATGTTTAAGTGCTAAATACCCCTTAAATAGCTTATGTAATGAGTATATAATCTGTATTTTTATCATTGTGTGACCATTTAACACAATAATGAACAATGTAGACTCCAAGAGTTACATAGTAAAAGACTTTAGGTAAGTCAAACTACACACACTGTTATATTAAAGTAAATGTATGTGACTGTTTCCTTGTGTTTCCTTCAACACATCATTAGGGAAATGAACAAGAAGCTGTATGACAGCAATGACGGGCTGCGCTCAGCACTGGCCAACGAAGCGGTTGCAGCTAAAAGGAGGGTAGGTCCGTTGTTTTTACTCATGGCATAGTTCCTCATACCCGCCGTACGTCAGATAGAAGCTGACAGTCAGACGTTTTCACTAGTTCAAGGGTAAAAGAATAAAAATAAAGTTTCCTCCCTGGCTTTTCTAATCTGCTCAACAGCTGTCTCCCCAAAATGAAATCCCAGCCCGAAGGATGAAACCCCTCCGACAGAGCACACTCAACCATGGCAGGTATATAAAGTTTTTCACACACCTCTGTGACTCTGAGGATTGATCTCTGTGAATTAAATTGTCACAGCTAAATCCTGCGTGTGTGTGTGTGTGTGTGTGTGGGTGCAGCTTGGAGAGGGATCCCAGCAGAACGACTTACTCTCATGTGGCCACCTGGGCAGATAAGTACCTGGACAGCGGGGTGTCCCTGCCGATGGACACGGCCGAGAGCACGGGCAGTGATTATGACAGCGATGACAGCAGAAGCTCGGTGGAGACTGTGCACCACAGCTACTCATATGTCCCGTCTGATGTGGAGGTCAGAGAAAACACCAGGGTCTAAAACTGGGTCAAAATGCCAAGACTCTCCCAGTTAACTTGACATATGTGTTTTCTCTGGTTTGTATGTGATGCAGATGTCAGAGGTGAAATCTGAAGCTGCGGTATCAGTGACTCCCAGCAGGGCGAGCTCCATCGCTTCATCCCTACGAAGACGACTGTCTGCCTTCTCCACAAAGGTAAACTGGTCTAGTATTTTAAATGCACAATACCCCCTTTGTAGTAAGCACTTCTTCAGTGGTGTTTAGACTCGTAGGCTTAAAGCTAAACTACTGATTGATCTGAAGTTTTATCCTTGCAGCAGCACGCAGGAATCAGAGGCAGGAGAGGAGACATGAAAGTTAACAGTCAATTATTTCAGAGCTCTGGGGAATGTACGCATCAGAATCAACATGGATACATCACAGATTCCCCCTGATCTTACTCTTCATTTTTCCCCTCACAACAACATTTCAGACATCTTTACCTAATACGGGGAGAATACAGTGTAAAGAGGAGGATCACATTGAGCGCTCGCAGACACGGCGGTGAAACAAACCCACCTGCCACGTACTGCTGAAGCTTAATTTAGCCCAAACTTTTTTGCCAGTTTGTATTTTTATAAGTTTAGAATTATATCACCTTCATGAGTTTCATCCCAGCAAATAAATGTGTCTGGAAATCTTTATTTTGAGCCACGCTGACCAGCTCTGTACAGACACCGATTATCATTAGTTGATGTATCCTGATTATTTTGATGATCCCCTGACCTCTAACTTTAGTCTCTGGTTGTGAACAAAGTGTCTCAACTCATGGAAAAATGTCTGTTTATAAATAGTAATAGTGCACATTACCTTCAGGATGAATTGTAATAATCTTGGTGATCCCTTGACTTTTTCCTCCTGTGTGATGATGTTATAATAAATCACCAGTACATTATTACAACACTGTAAAAACAACAGTTGCATAGAACCCTGACATTATCATTTTTCTGCAGAGGTTAAATTCAGTCTTGCCAAAAAACGTTACTATTATTTACCACCTTCGTCTGGAGCTTTCATCTCCTGGTGAAAACCTGAGGTGAGTTTGTTATCTTTTGTTTCCTTCACGCAGCCGTTAGAAGCAGACATAGAAGAAACTGAGGAACCTGTCCCCATGTACCGTCTGGTTTTAGCCGGAGACGCAGGAGCTGGAAAGTCGAGCTTCCTGCTGAGACTGACGCTCAATGAATTCAAAGGAGACATTCAGACGACGCTGGGTGGGTGTGTGTCACTTCTGACTTAACGCTAATGCAGTGTTGAAGTCAAATGTTAGAATCTGTTTTTATTTTTGGTTCTCAGGGGTGGATTTCCAAATGAAGAGGATGCTGGTGGACGGAGAGAAGACGACCCTGCAGATATGGGACACAGCTGGGCAGGAGAGGTACAGTACTTCATGATGTTCATCGAGGAAGTAGCAACAGTTAAAACTGTAAACATCGTTATCTTGACTCACTGGAAAATACATGAGACTAAAAATAGAGTGGTGTTTCTTCTTGTACTTCAGGTTCAGGAGTATCGCCAGGTCATATTTCCGTAAAGCTCAGGGAGTCCTGCTACTTTATGATGTTACTTCAGAAAGCAGCTTCCTTAACGTCAGAGAGTGGGTGGACCAGATCCAGGTAACCATGGTGACGCTGACCCGATGTTGAATGAACAAAATATACTGCACAATATATTTTACAATGCGCTCTGTTTGTATGAAGGATTCAGCGGACGAGAAAATCCCCATGTGTGTTATTGGAAACAAGGTGGACCTCCGAGAGCAGCTCCCAGAGGGAAGCTGTGTGAGCAGTGTGCACGGGGAGAAGTTGGCGAAGGTGAGTACGATTTTTATTCCACCTGGAGGAAAACTGTTTATACAGACACCTGGCAGGTGGGGTGTTGAAGTAAACCTACTGCAGTCAGGGATGTCAACGCTTTGCTTGCAGGCGTACGGCGCCTTGTTCTGCGAGACGAGTGCCAAAGAGGGAACCAACATCGTGGAGGCTGTGCTTCATTTAGCAAGGTAGGAGGCCAGAGAGAGTTTCAGTTTAAAGTCTTTTTTTTCCTTCACACACTGTGGCAACACAAGTTTTTTTTGTTTGTTTTTTTTTACTTTTCCACAGAGAAGTAAAGAAAAGTGTCAAACTGAGGCGGCAATCAGATTCTCAGGTCAGACTGAGTCCGACCAACCCGAAGAAGACTCTGAACAGCTGCTGTGGACGGTAGACAGCTCAGATCTGATCTTATGAATGAACAAGGTGATGAAGGACACTGTCAATTCTTTAGTAATGAAGAACAATTTTTCTTGCAAAGATTTTTTTTGTGAATATTTTTAATTTTAATATTTTTCACAGTCAAATAAAGTTTTATAAATATGAAAATGATCAAAATGAAGGATCCTACAGTTGGAAAATTACACATGTACAAATATTAATGCACACAATATAAGCTCAAGTTCATATTTTTCTAATTGTATTTATTTGATAGTGAAGTAATTTTAAACAAGTAAAATGAGAAACACTGAGATTCAGCCTTATTATTTTGGTGGTTTTATGAGACACAAAATGAGCAGTTTATTATTTTTTCTTTCTTTTTTTGCTTTTCTTTTAGAAGGGTGCTTATTTCTTGAAAATTCAA
>OOFC01016357.1:0-13943 GCA_900323345.1 Pseudochromis fuscus
TGTACATGTCCGCAAATTACATCGTCATATGCATCAAAAGATTTGTATGCGCGCAGCTTCTCTCTTGTGTAGACGCTAGGCTTTTCAACCAAATACAAGTAAATATCAGGCCACTGGATATCTGGCCACTTACTAACATCATTCTCCCATTCAGTAATTAAACAGGGATCTGGGAGCTGCCGGCCATTTGTTAAAGTGAGCTTTTTGAAGTAAGCTTCGCGATCTTTTGTTGATAATGCACCAGAGTAGCTTGACAAGCCATTGCTAGCCGCCATACTTCCGTTGCCACAATGCGCGCGCACACTTCTTTGTTTACTAACAGTAAATGGGTCTATAAAGAGAAGAATAGCAATTGCAGCTTTACTTCCTTTCATGTAAACGTACTAGTAAACACAGATCCAGAGGGTGGAAATGACCTCCTGTCGCATATCCTTTTAGTTTGATTTGAAGTGTGTGTGAGGAACATGAACAAAATGTGAAGAAAAAAATTGCTGCCTTTGTGAAGCAAGTGAAAGTTGTCATTCTGTGGAGTTAAATACACTCAAGTCATGAAGGGGAGATGGAAACAGCAGTAAGTGGCTGGTTGAAAATTATTTACACTTATAAATCTAAGAAATGGATTTTGAACATGGGTGTGCTGCAGCAGGAAGTGTGGGTATTTTCTGCAGTAAGTGCACAGTGTGTGTAAATGTCTTGATGTTCAGCTTTTATCTATTTTTATTTGCAGTGAAACTACCTGGATTTTTAAAAGCAGCACAAATTTTCACCCACATTTTAGTCCCTTAAATGTTCCCAGAGCATTTCAGGATATAATTCCTGTATTTTTGCAATGTGTGTAATAAGCCATTTTTCTCCATCTTGTTCAGTTGTTTCAGTCCAGCTGCTCAACTGCTACACATTTAAAGAGGTGTTTCTAGTCACTCCCTCGTTTGTGTTCAAGCCCAATACAAGTTCATACTTCTAAAGAATTGTGTATCTGAACATCTGACCAAAAAAGAAACTGTGTGTTCGGCACTACTTTTCAGTGACTAAAAGAGATTCAAAGCCATTCAACACAAAGTAGTTCAATATATTTTTCTTTGTTCAGTAAGAAAAGATTTCATTATTCTGCCGCAGTACAAAGGAAAGATCTTTCAACAACTCCTGAGTTCCTGACGTCAGTGAGCAAGTTGTGAACGTCCTTGGAAAGATGGTTTCTGAGAAATTTGTGGCTTTTATAGCTTTGAGGCTTTGAAAATATAAGCGCAGTCGTTCTGCCTTTGTATAGATTTTGTGTAGTAAGCAGTTCATCATTGTGCTGCGAGCAAGTTGTGTACTAATAACCTCATTCGATAGTTTTAAATTCTGTAATCAGCGGTCTCTTCCCCTATATTGTGCCTTCTTTTCATTCTCTTATGCTGGACGGCTCGCTTAGTTATAGTCTCATTTGTTGTATGTGTGAGATGTTTGTCATTTAATATGTGCATGTTTTTTCCAAATTTTAAAATGCACAATAAATTGTCCTCTCTTCTGCTTTATGTCATTTCCTCTCTAAAAGACTAATACATGTGCATTCGGTTATGCTGGTCAGCTACATTTTACACTCATCTCTGGCCTCATGTTACATTAAATATTTAAATTGGTGGAAATAATTCTAGTTTCCACATCTACAAAAGTTAAAGGGATTCAAAAGCTAACAAAGGCACAGACAGCTTGATTGCGATTAGCTGTGTTCATGATTTGTTCAGGTAGACACATCACCTTCACCAAAATAAATAAATCATCAGATCATTACAAATCATGCAGATGCAAAATTTGATTTCCATTCAAAACAGCAAATTTCACTAAAATATGACTAACTTGCAGCTATGAGTGTCAAATGGCACCTGACAAGAGAAATAGATAAATCTGTGCATCTCTACAGTGTACCCACAGTGTAAAGCATCACTTAAAGTTTTCCTGTAAGTTGTGAAAATGTACAACCAGCTGAGGTACATGTAGAGACTGGCTCTCCATTTCCATTTCCTCCATTTGTCTTTTGTTCTTTTGGCAGCTGGACCTCCTGCTTATTGTACTTCACATCAAAGTAAGAACAAAGACAAC
This sequence comes from Pseudochromis fuscus, assembly GCA_900323345.1. Classification (NCBI taxonomy): domain Eukaryota; kingdom Metazoa; phylum Chordata; class Actinopteri; family Pseudochromidae; genus Pseudochromis; species Pseudochromis fuscus. The sequence goes on from OOFC01016357.1 coordinate 2,083, forward strand.
ATGTAATGTGGCACTCAGTAATCATGTTAAATCTGGAGGACATCATGTACTTATACTTTTATAGAACTACAGGACACTGAAGTCAACACCATCATGGTTAGTACTGATTTCACAGTTTTAAAAAGAAACTCAATATTCTCTATAAACGACATCACAGAGGGGTGTCTGGAGAGCTTTTCCCCTGAATAAAATTCATGCTGGCTCCGCTAATATGCTGATTATCTTTCAATTAAAACTTAATATAATATAAGAGTGGCGTGAATCCTCCACAAACACTACATTTTCTCAACTCATTATGTCACAGTAAAAGTGTTCAAGTTTTGTAGTTAAATTAAAACAACACAAATTTAAACCTGTAGTGCAGAACTTCTTGTTTTTCTTCTGGTAACAACATTAATTACAACACATGTCGAGCCGCCCTGGAGACTTACGGGTGCACCAACACAGGAATGTCAATACATGCAGACACCATGTTGAAAGGTTTGTTTGGCCAAAGCTTGAATACAACACATGTTTTTGTGTGTGTGTGTGTGTGTGTGTGTGTGACTTTAGACTTCACTAGATTCCTCCATGTTGTGCTGTCCACCTGTCGCTCTGAGCCTCTCCCTCTCCAGTATACTCCCCTCACTGCTAGCAGACCGTCCACAAACTGTTCTTTGAATCATGATTAAAGCTTTTTAAATATCATCGTCCTATCTCACTGACGCCAGAATGAGGTGGGATTCTGGGTAATGTTTGCACCGGCGTTGATGAAAGAAGGAAATGTACGTGGAACTTGGCTATTACAGAGTGTGAATAAAGAAGGCTATTGGGAGGCACTCGACTGTCTTTGAGCTCTTCTTGACTGCTTAATAGGCGTCCTCTGACAATATGTTTTCAGTTACCTGAAATAACGAGATGCAGCGTGTGTGACTCCATCAGCACATCGACGTGTGATACACAGCATGTCTCCATTTTGCACAGATGACTGAAGCTATTGCAAACAGGAGCCTTTTCATCAGAAAACCTCAATTTTGCACCTGCTCTTAAGAGGCGAAGTGGAAATACTGAAGCCTGAAACTGACACAGCTACAGTCAGTTCAGTGGGATGTTTAATGACATGCCTCTTTATACTTTTGCTTTTGTATTTCTGTGATTATTTGCTAAAGACTTGACAAAGACTTTGAGATGACGCAGTCTGTCAAAGAACAAAAGGAGAACAGATGCATGCATACTTTTAAGGAAGATTAATCATCACTATGAAAAAAAAACAGCGCTCCATGTATCTTGTTAAACATTTTTAGGAAGTTGTTGTGACTTAAACAAAAATACAGAAAGTAGAAAAGGGCCATCATTTGGTGTGAGAGTGCATACACTTGTTCGGGATTAGTTTCAAATACTTGGTGAACCCAATTTCTTTCTCACTCTTTTAATAGTAATAATAATTTAAGTAATCTTTTAAAGAGGAATGTCACCAAAAAATAATAAATGACAATATGAAGGTGTTACCTTAAGCTTGAGGAAATTCTCAGCAAAATGCTATCATTGTGTTCTGAAGTCATCCTACAAAGTGTCTGCATCAGATAGGCACTCCAAAGAACCCTTCATCCATCTTGGGGTCCATCTGGGTGGTTATTACTCCAGCCTCTTGAACACATGAAACCCTTATTTCCAAGTCATGGAGAACTCCTTGAGTTGAGGTTGAAGCTTTTTCAACATCAAAAAACAACAGAAGTGTTGGTCTAGACCAGTGTTTCCCAATCCTGGTCCTCGGGGAACACTATCCTAAATGTTTTAGATGTTTCCCTCTTCCAACACACCTGATTCAAATGACCAGCTCATCATCAAGCTCTGCAGAAGCCTGATAACGATCGTGATCACTTGAATCAGGTGTGTTGGAAGAGGGACATATCTAAAACATGCAGGATAGTGTTCCCTGAGGACCAGGGTTGGGAAACAGTGGTCTAGACTACAATGAAGGGGATTATCAAAATCACAACCATTGATCTTCAAGCTCGCCCAATGACTGTACCTCACTGTTAATACTGGGTGTAACACAATACAAAATTGATAGTTTGGTTTGTGCCTCCACTTTCAAATTACAGTTTGGTACATTTTCAGTACAGCAGACAACAAACAAAACACATTTTTGGCACTAAACTCAGACAACAATTCGTATTATAACACTTCAAGGACTTGAACTGCTGGCTTATTGTCTGTGAGAATACAAAAAGAAACATAAATAACCAATGTCAGTGAAGCTCTTTTCCAAAGATGTCAGCCTATCCTTGCAAGTATAAAATAAAAAAAAGGCATTAAGACAAACTAGAAAGCACTTGGAGAGCACAAACCTCCACCAAGGCTTAATCCAGCTGTACTGATGTTAGACTGAACACTGCTGCCCTCTTGTGGTGAAACAACAACACAACCTTGACTTTCCTGTCGAACATACATAATGTATCCCATGGGTAGTAAAATGCAGGTAAAATGTATAAAGGGGGGTAATTGAAGAATAACCTCCTGCAGGGCGCAGTGCTGGCATCATTGCTGTTTGACATCTACACAGATGACCTGGACGTATTACTCAGCAATCCATCCAGGTAAGCAGTAGAAGAAGGCCTCTCTTGAGACATTAATATCCTACCTTCGTACTTGAAGAACTAGGACATCAGTGTTGACAAGACCATAAAATCAACGTTCTACCTCAACAACAGAGAAGCGACCCAAGGGTCTAGCATCAGGATCCATAACGTTGGTCTACAGTTCCAGCCCTACCCTACCAACCAGAACACTGTCACTGAAACAACACCTGGTCAGTGTTCGGGCTAAAACTGCCTGTGCCACACTGTGATGCCACCTAGCTGGTACCACATGGGGTGCCGCAAAGAAGACTCTAAGCATCTCCACTGAGGCCTTGGTGTTCTCAGCTACTGAGTACTGGGCCCCAGTCTGGTGCTGTAGCCAACATGTCAAGAAGCTGGTCACGGCACTCAACGCTGCTCTACGGCCTGTTTCCGGATGCCTACGAGTCACACCAACAAACCGATTGCCTGTCCTTGCTAATATCGCTCCAGCACAGGTTGGACGTGAAGCAGCCACGGTCTCACTTGAAAGGCACAGATGAGTAGGACGCTTCAGGGCAGCAATGAAAGCAAAAAAAGGGTCTTGTGGACAGTGCCTACAGCGAATGTGGGGATCCACTACAAACTGTGGATCACATTATAACCAGCTGCCCCAAACACAGGCCGCCACATGGCAACTTAATTCAACTCAACGATGAAACTGTGGCCTGGCTTTCCTCAATGGAGTTGAAGGATAAGGACATACGCAGGAAGTGGATCCGTCACTGAACAGAAGTGACACATGCTGCTTACACTTGGTGTTATTCCCATATCATAGCCAAATGACTGACCCACAAAATATGAGCAAAGCAGTTATAATCCTAATATAAAGATATACGATAATCACATGATATGAAATATATGATTTCTGTGGTTGTCTACATGCTCAAGATACCCCAAAGGTTACTGCGTCTCTGGACTTATTTTTCTTCAAATGGTGACGTCAAGTTTCAGCATCCAGAGAAAAGCATACTGTGAGCTATAAACTACATTTAGACATCAGCTTTGCCAAGTGAAGGACTTAAAATAAGATCAAACTGTCTGGATTTTTAAATATTTTATGAGGGATTCTCCAATGACATAGGAGGAAAGAGGAAAACTATGTTCAATGTCAGAATTAGTTCAATAGGAAGTAATGTGCGTGGCCACTGCTGAATCACTGAAATCCTCAGAAAGTACAGGTGTGTTTATTTGCTTTTGAGGATGATCCTTTTCTCCTTTAAAAGCTGGAGCATTGACAAAGTAAAGGATATGTTTAGTTGGCTATTAAAGAGGTTATGAATATGTGCCAACTTGAAAGATCACTTTGACACTATCAAGAACTCAGGGCACAAATCTCCACCAAGGCATAACACATGTACACGTCTGTCTGATGTCCACCAAAATGTCTCAGATTGTGGACATTATCATCCTGCATGTGTAGACGTTCAACAAAATCCAATAAGGTGTGATACCTTTTACCTAAAGAGTTGAAGCATTTTAATGCTTTCAGTTTGTACCTTCTTCTTCTTCTTCTTCAGCTTCTTCTTCAGCTTCTTCTTCAGCTTGTTCTTCGTCTTCTTCTTCTTCTTCAGCTTCTTCTTCAGCTTGTTCTTCGTCTTCTTCTTCAGCTTGTTCTTTGTCTTCTTCTTCTTCAGCTTCTTCTTCTTCAGCTTGTTCTTCTTCTTCGTCTTCTTCTTCAGCTTTTTCTGCTTCTTCTTCAGCACTTGCAGTGGTTTGGTTTTGCTGCCCCCTACTGGTTCTCTGTCACCATAGACTTTGTTAAAACATTTGCCCATTATAAAGAACAGCGATTTTCAGGGTTTTAGCTTTTTTTTTTTTCCATTACGGCATCATCTGCTCTTGCCGACATTTTAATCATTTGTTCCTTGTGTAATACTCCATCGCTTCAAAAAGTAATGGATTTGTTCAGTAGTTTTCGTAATGTTAAGTAACAGACAGATGTACAAACAAGCCAATATGAGCAAAAACATTACGGAAGTAAAAAATAATGTAAAATATATCAGTTATCCTAAAATCACTCTTTCATATTTGTTAGGGATTAGGGGTTGATGGTTGTGTTTTTTCTTTACTTTCTACATTTCTGATTGGCCCTCACATCACATATGAATCTCCTTTCGAAGCTCTAATAGACGGTCTAAGCAATCTTCAGCAGCTCTTTTCTGCATTTAGGGAAATCTCTCCCCAACCCTAAACTTTTTTTACATTTATGGAAACATTTCGACCATTTCCAACATTTCATTTCCTTCTATAACTGATGATTTCTTGGATCAAACAGAATACTGAAGAAATGTCTCTCACTGATAAGAGAGACAGCCAAATTTGATAAATTGATCTTAATGAAACCAGCATGCAATTACAGCGGATAAGGAGATACATCAGTAGCTTCTAAATCGAGTCACGGTTGCACTTACACCAAAGAGCAGCAAAAATGCATTATGTTCAGTCTGAGCCGCGGCAAAATCATTAACATGTCAGAGAAAAGCTGACTCATCGGTAAAGTGACAATGACGTTTGGTGCGCAAGCGATGAAGTTCTGACAGAGGTTAATGTCTAGGGAAACCACAGACGGATGTGATGAAACCAAGGCCGCCAAAGGAGAGCCCCCCAATATTTGCAATCCACACTGATAATTATCTGCTTCTGTTGGCATAAGCAGCACAGTGTACTGTAATCAGACGTGAGAGGAAACTAAATACCAAAGCGAGAAAGAAATTGGTGTCTATTTTCTTGTAGACATTACAATCTAACACCTGGTGAGCAGAGACTCAGCAGATAATCCTGTCAATAACATGGAAAAACTGAAACGAAAAATATATATATATAATGCTGAGGGCAAGACCAACATGGAAGGACAAAGAAACCTTCAGCATCTACCTGAAATAAGGTATAAATTCTCATCTGACTTATCATGGTATTATCTGAGGAACCTTGGAGTAGAGCTTGCCCCATAATGAGGCCAGGAAGGAGTAGTTGTTACAGAGTTGCTTGAGGGGAAAATGTTTGTTTCCAGCTCTCAACCATGTGGCTCTTTATTGGTCACAAGGGTAATGAAATCACTCTGCAAAATCTATAATGGTTTTTAAAATTTCCCAAAAATGAATTCCAGAGGTTTCGTCCTTGCTACACCCACCACCGATCTCGTATCACCTTTGATAAAATGCCTCTCGGTGCAGCGCCTACTGTTGCTGTTTGGTCCTGTGGGTGAATGTTAGAGGGAACTCTAAGTAGGATTTCTGTGTTGGTGGGGGATGAGCTGCAGTTTTCAGCACTATATATGGCCAGCAGCTAGAGCACTAAACATCAACAGCAACATAACACACATCTTGTAATGGGAGTGGGTGGGAGTGTGAGAAAAGCAGCAATATTGGTGCGACTCAAGAGAGAACAAAGAAAGAAGCAGGTATAAGAAAGGCCAAAATTGTTTATTTTAGCCTTTCATCTGCTCTTTTTCTAATCCATGTAACATATTCCTGCTGCTGGGTGGCCATCTTTTACAAACACGACTCATTTTGTTATCTCAAACTGTTTGATCTGAGCGCACACAGTGAAAACAATAAGCATTTCTACAGCAAAAGTTCCCAGATGATGGCTGAATCTGGCCTTAGGAATAGCATTTTCATATGTAAATAGCTCAGCAAAACATTATCATCTGCTATATTTGTCTCCAGATGGACTTTTGAAGTACTTTGGTCTTTTTCCAGCAGTGAATCCAGAAGCTTTTGAAGACAACTCCGTCCACACAGCCTGGTGGTGGTACATCAAGCCGCCCATTTATGTCTCGAAAGCAAGTTTTACTGCTCTCCAGCAGCACTGCCAAATGAGCATGGGCATTTGTTGTATTACATGAGCGAAAGCAACAACAGGAGTGGACCCAAAACCAGACTTAATTTACCATGCTCTAATTTAAAAGCAAAGGCGCAGCTAAATTACTCTCTAGAAACTGGAAGGATGAAACAGCAGAACTTCAGTGAACCTTGAAGGGCAAGCTGTTGGTGTCTGACAGCTGACGGGCATGATGGAAATTCTCCAGTGATTTTCAACCTTTTTAGCCTGTGACCCCCAGAATTAAACAAAGATTATTTATTTATTTTCCTGTCAGTTTTCTGTTGAAATGCTAAACTGTTAAAAGTGTTATTTTTTCTAAAGTATTTTTACTGAAGATGAGACAGTTTAATCATTTTTCTCATTTGCATAAACTTTCATCACTTTTAGATCTTTTTATAATTTGTGAACATCTCATATTTGACCAAACTTTGTGTTTAAACCTGAGTCATTACGTGGATTTTGGAAAGTTTTCTGATATAAAAGCCTGAAAGTGTGGTCTCTAATAATGAAGGCCCCATTCATTTCAATGGTCTTAAATGCATTATATTGAACCTATAGTGTTTTCCCTTGAATATTTCACATTAAAAGCCCTGTAAAAGAATTGAAGGGTCTCTGTTTCCTGAAATGTTACAGGGCTTTTAATCAGCTATACTCTAATCCCATTTGAAGCCTCAAAACAAGGCTTTATACTAAATTATGACCAAATTACCTGATCAAACTGTGAAACTTGAAAATAAAGTCCTGCCTCTAATACAAGCCGGCCTCAAATAGAGGCCTTCTGCAGCTGAAGTAAATGAAACCCACAGTTACTACAGTAAATATTTTTTTCTCACAATCCTTTTTTTGTATAGTATTTGCCTCAACTCTGAAAGAAAAAAAAACTTTCATAGTTGGATTTTTTTTTATAGCATAATAGTATATTTAGCAACTTAATTTAAGTGCGATACAAAGTGCTGCATACTCTAGTGTCAAGATCACAATACGCCTGTGCCATAGGTCAAATGATTTTCACATTTACAACTTTCTTTTTTACCATTCTTTTGATCTATTTATAGTCAGTGTTTTATATGCCACTAGCTTTCAACGATGAAATAAGCATGTTAGTTTTATAGAGGTCACAGGAAATGATACAAGTTCCTCAGGAAGTCTTTGGAGATTCAGAAGCTACTGTAAGTTTAAACATATTATGCATCATATGCACACTTCTCAACTCTCTGGAGGCTTTTTTTCTTACAGATCAAAGCATTTCCTCTTTCTGAAATAATGAGGAAAAGAAAAAAAAGGGAAGATATCCTCATCAGACATGTCAGTCTCCCACCTTGAATGTACCATCAGCATCCCTCAGCCTCGAGAATGATTTTAGGAGAAAAGTAGAGTGAGCGTGGGCCGCATGTGGAAGCTGAAATTAAAATAAGCGGTCGGGATCCAGTGCGGACATCTGAAATGCCAAACACCAGCCCAGTTATTAAGGAAAGAGTATTACGTGGTCAAATCATTTTGCATCATGAACTCACCTCAAGCATCTTCACCATGGTCCTCTCCTTTTCACTCACACAGGGTTACCATGGAAACAAGGAGTCTACTGTTTCTAGCCTCCTTACAAAGTGCTGCAGCCTTACAGCAGACCAAACCCGGTCCTGTTACAGCGTTCCAAGAATGCAGCATTGTCTAGTTCCTGTTTTTGTAAATTTCCTGGAGTGGACATTTCTGTGATAAAATGAATGACATACAAAAATTTAAAAAAAAATCTTTCAATACCAAGAGCATACTCATGTCCCCAAAGTAATTGTTTACATTCCCTGGATAAAACCCAGATGAAAAACTAGGCTACGTCTACGGTGTTTCATCCTTTGATGTCTGAGAAGGCAACACAAAGGGATTGTTAACAGGATGTTACTGGTTATTACATTTACGGCCAAGTCAATACAAAAAACAAGTTTCCTCAAATGTGTCCCATCTGTTGTTAATTGTGAAAATATGCTAATTAAAAAAAACTAGATGAATATACCTTCGTGGTGCTGCACAGTCCCTGACATTCACTTAAAGTGCACTTTAAGCACTTCATACTAACTTAGTGCTGATACTTACTGATACTTCTAAACAGCAGCATGGATGATAATAATTTAATTGCAATAAATATGGAGAAACAATTTTCTCACCAGGTGCTCAAGCATATTGCAGGTCTGCAACACGAGCACATGGGGAGAAGGCTCATTCTTCAATATTAAATTTGAGGTGTGTCAGTTGTGTCTCACAAAAATGTTTGATGAGATTAATCAATCCACTCCAACTGTGAGATTTACTAAGGTGTTGTTTGGTGCTAATTATTTAGGCCTTGAAAAAGCACTGCAAGCAAATTTTCCAGTTGGCATAATCTATAAGGCTGCTTTGTATGGAGAGAGGAGGTTAAGTATGAATATAGATGTTAGTTTAGTTGTTTTGATTCTTTTAAAATAAGGAAAAACAGAATAATGGAGAATAACAAAATAAGGATTTATTATAAAGAGAACAGTTATTGAAATGTGCTGTCTTGAACGTATGGCTGTTGAATAATTTCTTTGTTTCATTTCAAGCAATCAGTCTAATTTTACAGCGCTTTTCTTTCTGCGCCTAGTCCTTACTGTGTCATCATGGTAAACACAGGCTACAATTAGAACCTCATGCCTGTATTCTGCGGCTGTATGTTTTACACCACTAACACTGTTAAACCAAGAGGTTGCGGCTGAACTTGATTTGCATAAAAGTATACAATTAAACAGGGCACCGCCGCCACTGTGAGAACTCATTTTCATGCAAGTATGCAACTGGACCACCACCAAGTGTAATTTGCGCTTAGAGCGGAGACTGAATGAGCCCCGAACATCCGGATAGCATTCATAAATACAATCCATAGTTCACAGTCGTCTTAAGCATCATGATACAAAAAGGGAACTATATTCTATTTTCCTTTTTTTTTTCCCAATGGACAATTAAATAAAGAGTCGGCTTCTGTTTCAACTCAATATTACCACTTGGACTCACCAAAGGCTTTTTTTTATTTGGTTTTCTTCACTTTTACACCTTCAATTTACTTTACTAATACATTTTATTATGTGGATTTGGTGCTTAGATGAAAAAAGTGAGAATAGTTGTTGACTCCTTTCACCAAGATGTGCCACCGAACACCACACCACAGTAACTCACTGCAGCCTGTGGCCATCAAACCTTTTAACTCCTCCCTCACACACTCCTGGACTCATCATGCACCTGTTAAAGAATAACCTCAACTTTTGCAGTAGTTACACTTTGCAATGTTTAATAATATAATTAAATATAATCACTCAATACTGTGGTGTTTATGCATATTATGCTCATATTGGATTTGTTATTCTTATTTCTTATTTCATATTGACTATTTTTGTTATTCTTATTTTCCAACTTCTCCATTTTCTGCAATGGGAAAAAACTGTAGCTGACCAAATTTCCCCTCAGATCAATAAAATATTCTGATTCTGATTCTGAAAGCAGATGCTGCAAATGACACTCTGATTACACTGGTCTACAAGGAGAAACCTCAGAAATGGAAGAAGCTAAATTTGACCAGAACTGGGTCACTAATATAGGAAAATTAAATATGGAGTGTTAATTGGCTCCAGTTTTCAAGATACAGCTTCAGGTCAAAAATGCATCAAAATAATTAAAAATTAGAAGGGGTGTGTGATGATGCTCCATAACATGTCTGCATAATGTGATACAGCACTGAGAGTGGTTCCACAGTAATCATTACAAATGTGTCTTTTTGTCAATGTCAATAAAATTTCCATTCATTTGTTTTTTTCTTCATATAAGATATTCATGTTTCATATTTTTCACCAGTTGTCTATTTAGCCTACTCAAAATATGTAAGAATTAACACATTTTAAGTCAGAGGTCGATAATTTTTTCAAAATTTGTGGACCAGAGTTAATACATGATACAATCATCCAATTGATTACTTGTACATGTTGTGAAAAAATATCTACGTAAAGTAGTTTGTAGCACAGCATTTCTGTTAAATAGCACCAGCAATGTGTCAGCAAAAGCCTTGGGCTTTGATTCAGCATAATTCTGTTTTCGACTGAAGAGGACAATGCAGAAAGAAGGCAGCCTGTGTGTAGTCCTCCTCCTCCTCCTCCTCCTCCTGTTTGTCGAGTTGAAAGGCCACCAACACAAGTACAAATGTATTCTGACAGAGATGCTTCTTTATGTTGCCAACAAAAAGTTGCCTTTCTATCATAAAAAAAAAAAAAAATCACAAAGCAATATGTCCTGTTAAATGGATGTATCACAGAATCGGAACGTGTCTGCGCTATCCACTCCTTCACTTTGTGGATAAAGAGCAAAGAGACGGCACAATAAAAACTGCACTAAAACATTCTAACAAATAAAAGTGTTGTGCTGCAACATAACTATATTGTGATGTGCAGAGTGTATGGAAAAAATGTGTCGCTACCCCAAGTATTGTCAAAAGCCTTTTAGCAATTATATTTTATAGAAAATGATATGATGCTATAATGTTACTGCCTGTAAATTGTATCTTCCACATTATTTCTACATACAAACAACAAACTTACCAGCACATTTCTACTAAACACATCATCTATATCCAATTCTTCTTTGCAGTTTTGTTTTTATTATTAGAGCCCGCTCGGCTTTCAAGCCGCACAGCAATGCACAACACTGCATTACTCATTTTTATATTCCCAGATTCACTGAACAGGGCTTTAAATAATACCATCTGCTGTTAATGTGAGACCTGAAGTAGATCTTGATCACACACAATCCTCTGCCCCCAACACATTCCCGTTTTCCAAATAGTGATCTAACTCCAGCACACACACCACTATACTGACTCCTCATCCAAAGCGTTCACAGCCTACCCCTAGTATGTAAGGAAAATAATTTCCAAGTGCAACATCAATCTTAGTAACCACGGGCTTTGTACTGGCGATCAAGCACTAATAGAACAACAGAACTTGTTGCCTTAAAAGAGCCAATTCAGCATTTAGTGGACCAAGCTGCACGGGGAAAACAATAGCTCCAATTATGTAAAATAAATAAATACACCAGGACCAGCGGACACTGAATGGCTACCTAATTCAGCTTTTGCAACAGAACCTTCAAATGATAAATTGAAGCATCTATCTCAGTTATTAGTAGATAGATTTTCATAGCTGGAGCCACAAGCTGTTTTCTGCTTTCCAGTTGCCTCTAAAACTCTCAGGGTGGTTTGACATAACACCTGCCCACGAACATCTGACTTACTGTGCTGTTTGTGGATGGGGAGTGCAGTACCAGATATCTACAGGGGATTTCTTAGAGACTGAGAAACTATATGTTAACTTACACTTATTATGCCATCACTACCCATTAAAGCAGTGGTTCTCAACGTTTTTTCAGTGATGTACCCCCTGG
>OOFC01016357.1:13963-25983 GCA_900323345.1 Pseudochromis fuscus
TTCCCCCTGTTTTTTTTTTTTTTTTTTTTTTCAAGCCAAGTACCCCTTAACCAGCACTAAGCAATAATTTTGTTTGAAAGTAAAATATAAAGAAAAATGTAAAAAACAGTGCTGTGCCATCAGTGACTGGTTTATTAAACTTTGTAACTAATAAACAACAAAAATAAATAATTATAAACTTAAAGTGCTTATAATTCCACCTCCTCCTTCTCCAACATTAAAAATCCAGAATCTATTAATATTCTTTTCCAAAGAGGGAAAAAAAAAAATTAAATTTAGTCAACATTGTATTGAATTGCATTGAATTACATTGAACTTGCATCAAACTATTTTTAAGGATAAAAAAGACCAACGTGTCAAAGTAACAAGTTGTCAACATTGCACTGAACTTTCAATTTTGCTTGAATTGAATGTTTTTGCTGCTACATTTTAGTGAGAAACTGGATGATTTTTGCATGGATGCTAATGTTTTAAATTATCCAAACCCCGTCCACAGATGAAAACAAATGTTTTAAAACGTTTCCCCCTAAACCGCTGTAGTCAATATGCCACGCCTGTATATGGTGCTGTAACGCTGCCACAGAAACACACCAAAACAAAGAAGAAGAGCATGCGCATAACACTCGTACGAGGTAAAAACAACAGCACATACTTATTTCTCATGGTAGTTGTATAGTTTCAGAAGCTTTTTCTGTAAAAGACGAAACAAGCCCAGTAGCTGCTGCAGCACTAACGCGACACTATGTTCCTCCATTGTTACTGTTATTGTCGGAAGTTGCGCATGAGAGTTAACCCTAACCCGAAATAAAGTCTCACGTACCCCCTACAGTGGTTTCGAGTACCCCCAGGGATACACGTACCCCATTTGAGAACCACTGCATTAGAGGAACCTGGTAAGCAGCATAATACAAAACATTTCTCCAGCAAGAGGTCTTCATAGCTTACTGGTGTATTTCATGCTTTCACTTAACTACAATTCTTTGTGCATTTTGAGATATGCACATAATAAAACGTGTCTTCAAATAATTTATATTTAACTCTCACTTTGTGTAAATAAAGCCCTGAACAACAGTACAAAAAGTACAAAGTGACACTTATTTTTCTCAATAAAGTTGTTCAGAAGGCAGTCCAGCCAAAAACTGTTTCATGCAATTGTTTTCTGATGTAACTTGAATTTATATATTCACAGAAAAGACACCAGCAGCTGGCACTTGTTAAAAATACAACAATTTCTTTCTGTTCAGCACCAAAGCGAGAAGTACGTGTGATGTTCTTACCACTTAGCAGGAGTCACAGTGAAAAGGTGAGAACACAAAGTCCAGTTTTCTTCTTTTTAAAGTCAACAGCGTTTTCCCTTTAACTACGAGGGTGATCTCTCCCCAAAGGCGCCGTTATGCTGTGCGACAGCAACAATTGTAGGACTTTATTGTACATCACACAGTGTGAGATGGATCTGGTAAAATCTCAGCCTCAATCTGTGTCAGACTGCACAATATCAATTTGAGGTATGTCAGATTGTGCAGTGAATACCTGGTGAATCATAGCGCTGTGTTGTAACTAGGAAAAAGTACACAGGAGCTGAGGCACTGCATCAGCTCTCTCATCCAATTGCACCATTATTATACTCTGCAAAGTTTTCATCAACTCTTTTGCCCTTTTTGTTTTGGTTTGTGTGCATTATTTGGGTTTTTAATCTAAATTTCATTTAAAAATAGTACATTGAATATATCACATTTTCCATTGTATTCAGCATGATTTTGTGTCATATTCTGATTGATTGGTTTTTAAATACAGGCAACAGCATTCTGATCCTAAATTTCTGACAGTGTGAATTTTGCCGCAGGCTGTTTTTGGTTTTATGTTAGACTTATCTCACAGTGTGATTTGGGACCATTGTGGGCAGACCAACACAGATTTTTGCCACATCTGATGTCCCCGAAACACCATGTGGTGATTCTAATTGTGTTATCCTAAAACCGAACATGCACATCGCTGGTTTGTTCGCAGTATGCTAACCAGCATGACTGGACAAAAGCAAGGGAGTCAAAAGAAATGGCAAATATATCAAGAGCATGGAAAACTGGGAAAACACCAGCTTTATCTTCGCTTGTCTGACTCCAAATGGAAAAGACTCGCACTGTTCTGCCAAAACCTGCAAGCTGGCCAAAAGTAACATACAGCCTGTTTGCAGAGGTAGCTGAACAGGCACGAACCTCTACACACAAAGTGAGCATGTATGTAATGTTTTCTGATATTTACCCACTAATTCTAATTCAGCCCATCCACAACAAAAGATACATGTATCAAGATTCACAGCACTGACAGATAGGGATGGGAATTGACAAGATTTTATCAATGTCAGTGATGATTTTGCTTATTGATTCAATTCGTTATTGATTCTCTTATCGATACCTGATTTGTGTGTGTGTGTGTGACAGGGAGAGTGGAGGAGCTGGGTGGATGTGCACTTTGAGATCTAGTTGCAAAGTAGCACAGAAATAGTCATTTACTGCCAAAGCTAACCAGCAACTGGTCTATAATAAACATCTATGTCATGTGTAGCCACAAACTTAGTGCTTTTCCTTAACCACAGAAAGAGATGTAGTTTAGTTTTCATCACAACACACCTGCGGACTAACAAACACCACAGTCGTTAGCATGGCTAGCTGCACATAGGGAAATAATGCAGCCAGAGCTAGCGGCTACACGGCGGAGTTTACGATGTAGTTTGCTGTGTCATTAATATTCCACATCCTCCTCTGACATGCGCAGTGTTAAAACTCCGAACTGGCTCGGAGCGACGCGCTACAGTGTCCAACAAGTCAACTGACTAAATGATTTCTATAGGTGAATGAGCGGGAGCATCGATAAGAGGATTCGTTAACAAAGGAGACGTAAGGTTCTGATTAATTGCTCATTCAGAACCGGATCTACTTGTAGAACTGGTTCTCAATATCCAACCCTACTCATAGAACCTATGCCACGAAACTACTTTCTTCTTACTTTTATTTAAGTTTTTTATTTCCATGTGCTGTCTGAAAAACTTTACAGAACAAAAGCAGTTTAGTTAGAAAAGTCATGGTTCTCAGTCCTTCCCCAGTCTGAGAGATCTTCCAGTCCTACTTCTGATCTTTTTTTTTCTTGGTAGTCTATGTACCTTTTCATAGCTATGAATACATCAGAGGGACAGCACATGTTAGATGTTTTGCAGATAAACCCAGAGAGGCCAGACTGAGATGGTCTGGACATGTCCAGAGGAGGGATCGTGAATATATCGGTAGAAGGATGCTGAGTTCTAAACAGCCAGGCAGGAGGAAGACCAAAGAGGAGGTTTGTGGATGTAGTGGAAGAGGACATGAAGGTAGTTAGTGTGAGAGAAGAGGATGCAGAGGATAGGGTTAGATGGAGGCAGAGGGTTTGTTGTGGTGACTCCTGAAGGGAAAAGAAAAAGAAGAAGTTGATGTACCTCTCTGTCAAAGATCCATAAGCAGAGCAAACATAAGCATACAGTTGCATGACAAACATTGATTACAAAGCATCAGTGGGTGTTTGGTACTGTGTGTGTTAATCAGCATGTATGTCCTTGGGTGTGTGTATGTGTTATAAGCCCGATTGGTCCCTGTGAGCTGCCACAGTCTCAGCGTTAATACTCACCTGTGCTTTTTTTCTGTGACAGTGAGAATGGACGATCAATATAACAATCATCACTCGTCAGAAGTTGTTTGACGTCTCATCTCACATGCTTTGCCAAACAAAAAGAAAACCCTGTTTTTTGTTTTTTTTTTCCAATTGTTTATCAAGATGTTGATGCTCAAAATTGTGATGTGAAATAAATTTGTCAAAAAAGATGCACAACAGTTATAAACTAGACGGCACAGACTAGAGAGCACAAACCTCTGGCAAGGCAAAATCCACCTGTACTGATGCTATAGATTGTTGCCCTCTTGTGGTGACATAGAAACACTGGGTTGTTAAAACATTTACCGTCATAAGAGAGAGGGATTTTCTGTTTTGTTTGTTTGTTTGTTTGTTTTTCAGTCAGGATCCCATCCTCTGATTTGATCTCGCCCTGTGTCTATTGAGTAATACCCTTCTCTGAAAATAAATAAAATAAAATAAATACATTTAAATAAAGAAATGCATACATATCTACCTACCTACCTACCTACATACATACATAAACAACTTTATTTCTATATAGCACTTTTCTAAAACCAGTGTTACAAAGTGCTTTACAAAGTACACTATAGCAGTATGAATAAAACAACACAAAAACACACCTGATGCCCAGAAATTTACAATAAAATAGCATTAATAACTACTTAACCCACTAAGGTTTAATCTCCATGATAACCTTGGTAAATCAACAAGATCTGTTCATATGGTTTTCTGTAAAGCTGCTAAAATTCAGACAGACAAACAAACCAATGCATGAGAAAATATAAGATTTTTAGGTGGAAATAAATAATTTCACTTACACTTGTTCAACTTTCTGACCAAAAGTACATTTCATTACTTTCAGGTAACTTGCACGTTTTATTACTTTGAGTTGTAATAAAGATTTTTCTGTCAGAACATGAACAGAAGATTAGTTGTATAATCTAGATATTCTTATGATCTTGGAGAGCGAATTTAGACTCAGTGTACTTAAGAAACAAGGAACCAAAGACTGAAATCAATGACTCAATATGATTAAGTAAAACGTTTTAGAGAACACCAATAAATAAAAGATCGTTTTATGGGCTCTGGGGATATTCAAGCATTTTGCAGCACACAGCTGGCAGCACTGTGAGGAAATTAAGCTCAACTTTCAAATAAATGCTCCATCATTTCACTGATTCAGCCTTCTACACAGCAAAGCAAAGCACCTTCACGTCATCGTGGATGAGGCTGATAGTCCTCTGACTGTTTGGGGTATTTTTTCCATCACTTATCCAAAGAAACAGTTGCCCAAAGGCCTGCATCACCTGCACTTCTACAAGTTCTTTGGATAATTTTTGCGTTCAGCAGAGGGGGCTCGCCTGTCAGTACACCACACATGGTAGGTGAAAACTGGGTCAGAATTGAAAGTGGAAAATGTGCACCTATGCTTATTAAAGCATGTCAGGCTGCTGGATTGATTGAACTACACGGGGTGTCTTGACTTGAGGCAGAGAACATTTATATTTTGAGATTTTTAGATAAAGATGTTTCAGTGAGCATTACATCCATCCATTGCTGCTCTCAGAGAACAGGTGTCAACAATTACAGACGTCAAGTAATTTTTGACCAAATATTCCTCACTCACACTCCCTTTCGATGTGGCTTTTCATGGATAAATTCCCACTTTATTATTAGGAGAGGATGATAAAAAATCATCTCCATGCCACAGAGGTTAGGCTAACCCTTGATTTCTCTTTCAGCCATGACTTGTACAGTGCAGCGAGCTGGCTGCATGACAGAAAGGGGTGAGACCACTTCAGTATCCTCTTTTTTCTTTCATCATCAAATTATCCTCGTACAATATCCTTTGTGCTCTGCTCTTTTCTTCCCCTCATTGTTGTGAGGTGATGTCACCTTGACATGAAGGTAGAAACATCTTGCATTCCCCCCACCGTTCTATCTGTGGGTTGACCCGTGGGTCGCAGGAAATTCTCAACGGGGATGGACTCGCAGCAGAGCGTCTACCTTTATCTAATTATATGACAGCTTCAAGGGAGGGAGCGCTGCAGCTCTACGGTCCCTTCATGGTGCCTAATATCGCATTCCTTTTCATATTGAATCTTTTTGTTCAAAGCAGCCCTTTAATGCTCACTGCACCCTCATCACCCAGGCACTGGGAGAGAGGGAAGAGGCACAAGCACAGGGCTTCAAGCAGGAAAAAAAACGACTGAACAGTTAGCTTCTCCAATCACACCTATTGAGGGATATGTCAGATAAATTGCATCACTTCATATTTAGGCCCTTCCTAAAGTTTTTCCTGCACGAGGCCCCCGCTGTGGCCTCAAAGCATCAGATGAAATGCTGGATTTGTGTGTGTATGTGTGTCTGAGAAATAGATGCAAGGTTTTGAAGGCTTTGATCTTCATCTAAAAGCCCAGTTAGATTTACATCAGAACATCCAAATTTACTTTCTGCATGTCATTACCACAGTGCCACAGTTAGTAGTAAGTCATGCTACTGCTACAGAATGGTTTCATGTACTGAAAAGCCTTTGTCTGAGTGTTGAGTCATGTTGTCTTTACTGTACATTATAAAATTCACCACGACTGGGTCAGCTGATTCCTTTTCACTTCTAACTTCCTGTCATGTTTGTTTGATTGTATAAAACCATAAAGGCTCACTTACTGAGAAAAGCTGCTTATTAAACAAACTGTCTTTGCTCACAAGGATTGGGTTTGTGTGTTCATTGCTTATTCAAGTTAAAAAAAAACATTGGGAAAAAGAACCTCAATTATTTATGGCAACTGCGTTAATGAAGAGTATTCTACCCGTAAATATCAACTGTATTTCCCCTGAGTGTTAGCTTTTAGTGAGCTCAGCAAAGAACTAATCTAACTACTGAAATCAATGAGTGCTCATTTATCAAAATCTGCAAACATCCACACCCTTCGTTGGGTTGGCTTGGAGATCTGAGTTAATAAACACATTTTTATATTTCCAATATTTCTCAAAAATTGGACTTCAGAACCCTCAAGGCCTAAATAACTGTTTAAATCACGTTTATTAAAACGGAAAACAAATCTCTTAGATAAAACCATGATCTTCACACAGCTGCTTTGGAAAGATATTAGTGTATCCAATAATTCAAATTAATCCTCTTCGTAGCTCTTTTTCTAAACTAGGTCAATTTAAACCCATAGCAAGACGTAAGTCTACTTTATCTTATTTACCCCCCCAAAAAACTGGGCAACTGAATAGAAATCCCTGGCAGGCTGCCCACACTCCTTACATGCTGTAAACATCAATTACTAGAAGTGCTTAACTATACAAAAAGCAGCAAAGTAAACTGATGAAAAGTCAGACACAAGTATAGATTAAAAAAGAGCACACTGTACACCCAGTGTTGAACAACACAGAATGTCCAGCCTCGCTGATGTTTACTTCATCTCTGCAGTGTCCTGCTCTCAGAGGTATAACAGATGGAGCTGCCATCCATCACAGATCCAGGACAGAAGCCTGTGAGCCTATGCACAGGATTGGCCCTCCTAAAGTTAACCTAATACTGGTGGTCTGTGAAATTCATGCAGTTTGCCAATAAAACACACACACACACACACAAACTAAACAGATGCAAAAATACACATGCTCTAGTAGTAAGTGAATGCACTGCATATAAGCAAGAGCTGCTCATAAGTACTTGTCATTACAATGTAAAAAAAAAAAATCTGTAAAATCTTTTTGCTTTAATGCTTATTCCTGTTAAAAATTCCTGTTACTGCCTTCAGGGCGCGATTAAAGCTCTGCATGAGGTGTGAGTTGAAACTTGGCAGGTTCTTCCCAGGTGTTCCCAGCAAACCCTCACTACTTGTTTAGGCTTACCAGGTCTGTGTGGTGTCTTCCCCTGCCATCTCATACAACTCACCACCAGGTGGTAGGCAGTTGACAGTTCTGCTCCTCACTTCACCCTAGTGTCCAAAACATACGGTCACAGGTCTGATGATATGACTACAAAGTCGATCATAGACCACCAACCTAGGGTGTCCTGGTGCCAAGTTCACCAATGGACATCCTTATGTTCGAACATGGTGTTAGTTATGGTCAAACTGCGACTAACACATTAGTCCAATAACTGAACACCACTCGGGTTCAGATCAGGCAGGCCATTTCTCCCCACCACCCCCCTCCATGGTTCAGGTAGGTATGAACCTCAACATGGGGTTCTACGGAACATTAACAATAAATGGAAACCTTGGTTCTGTAATTTTGTATAGATTTGCTTGTTTCTTGACAGATGTCTTGTATAATTCTAAAAGTTTTCACAATAATGTCAACATTGAAGATGTCACTGGAGCTGCCAAAAGAATACCACAGGTACTGCTGTCTTTAGAAAGGAAAAGTATTTCCTGTATTACCTGTAGTGGATAAGAATCTCGTATATGTAATACAAAACTTTGTTCCTGAACAGTTAACCATCTTAACAATACAACAGTTTTCAGAGAATAGACATTTGCAAATGACATGGAAATGTTTGAAGGGACAGAAAAGTTTACACAAGATTTAATTAAATCAACTGAAAATCAGCTGCAGTGAACTATAAGTGGAGAGAAAGGAACTTTGGTTTACTATGTACACCAACTAATCACACTAAGCTAGGGTTTCCCCTACATCAATCCACCAAGCCCACACTGTAGTCCTATATAAACTTATGTACACTAGCTTTCCCCAATAGGAAAGAGTCAAAGCCAAACCAACAAGTCATGGATTAAGGAGCCAGATGAACTGCTGCACTTTTCCATAAAGCAGCCATAAACATGACTGTAGAGCAGTAACAGAGTCAGGGGTCCCACTGTGGACCACGTGGTTGTTCTTTGCCTCATTCTTCTGGGTGGGATTAGAAAACATCAAGAAGTTCTGCCAGTTATAATATCTATAGTTTTATATTCAAATTTAACTTTTTAAAATAAGACCTACAAAACTGTAAGTAAAACAAAGATTATCCAAAATAGGAATAATTGTGGTTTTTCAGTTCTGTCCATGTTGTGTGTTTACAGTTTAAACATTAATAATGGAAAATAGAAAAGGGCTTTGCATTGAGAAGTGGTGGGGACATAAGGGCTCAGATGAAAAATAAATAAATTAAACAGTTTAAAGTTAAAACTGAAGGAAAAACATTAGCAAACCTAAAGATAATAAATCAGCCTTACCTTTGGCAGCACTCATAAACAGGAACTGTATTTCCTCTGCAGCAGAGAACAGACTACACAGCTTTCTACCACTATTAGGCTGCATCCTGAGCTTATGTAGACACTTTAACATTGACTATAACTCACTACTTAGAGCGTATAGTTTACTGTAGCTGTGATAACATGCAGGTACTCTTTACTCACACACTTAAGGGAGATGTACTCCCCACAACACCCCTGTTAGTGACTGCCATATGTACTTTTGGGGACATCACTAGACTAAGGAGGATTTTTTTTTTTTTTAAATAATGCATATTTGTTTTTTTCAGTGTATTTACACTAAATGGTTTATTTTGCTATTGTACATACAAATAAACTTTTCCTTAAGAGTTGTCGTGAATTAGAAAAGTTTTTTTGGTTTTGGTTTTTTTATGTTTTTAATAAATTATGAGTTTTAAAAGTGAATTGGCCATTTAAAAGAAACGTGGTGCAGACATGTTGGTATCCCCAGTGTAAATGACACCTGTGGACAGTAGTACCAACATAAGACAAATGAAAATGTGTTGGTGGGCATAAGACAACTAGTTATACATTCATAACTGTGAACAAAAGAATTAAACACACTATTTTTAAACGTCCATCCAGTGATAATATTTTGTAGATTAGACCATGACCCTCAGTTTTTTGCAACCATTCTCACCCTGCATGACCTGTAAAAGAGACTGACCTGTTAAAGTGTCCAGAAATAAAACCACGTTTACCTCTATGCTATTCGTCATTTCCTTTTTGGCATTTGGTTTGATTTGTCCTTGTAGGCTAAGTACCGTTGCAGGATTTAGTCTATGTTTTTTGGTGGTTTTATTATATAGTTTGACCTGAGTGTTGCATTAAATTTGGTTTATGAGAGAATACGATCAAATTATCGTGTTATCTTCGATGACACTGCAAACAGAACTCTCATTTCTTTCCCAACCTGCCATGTGTTTTGGATGGTATCATTTTCAGGATGATAGGCAGTGGTGGCAAGACGTTTTTTGAGGAGGGACTGTAGCTACCACAACCCATCCCTTGCTGCACCTGTTTTTTTTTTTGTTTTTTTTAGTTTAAGGATAAAGTTTGAGACATCGCACTTGAAAGTAAAGACTAGCAGAAAGTTATGGGTACAGGATGCAGCTCAGCGGGATCAACTGTACCATTGTGGACTGGGACAGGTAGTGGCATCGGAAAGAACTTAACAGCTTCCCAACTATTCACTTTATTATCTGGATGAAAGGCAAACTGACATTGAGTGGAGGAGGTTCTTCAAGCGGGTAGTGAAGGATGAAAGAGACACTATCTGCAGCGAGGGAGAAAAGCAGGGGGAAAGCTGCTGCCACAGTCAAGAATACCAATTTTGTATCTTAAGTTGACCTAAGAAAGCAGCACAAATTCCTAAAAACCACTGTAGCGACAATGTCTGGGCAGACTGGACATTTTACAGCTGTCTCCAGTATTCACACCCGAGAGACGGCTGTTCCTGGAAAAATCGCATGGTCGAGGCAACAATGGGGAGGAGAGCCAACTATGAAAACCCAGAGAAAGAGAGCTGCAGGCAGTCGTGGCTGCAGATGGCTGACAGCCTGACGGTCATCTCTTCGGTGCAAATGTGAACAGCCATCAAAAACTGAAATGCCGCAGAGTCTTTTTAATGATAAGGAGGAGTGATCTGCGGTCCGAGCATGTGACTCAGACACAAGCTAGTTGAGCTCAGGGGAATTTCTGATGTTTTTTTTATCTGGGACAGCTGAGTGCTCAAAACAACAAGTGATTATGGAAGAAGACGTACTGTAGGTTTTTTTTTGTGATATATGGTCATTTTTAGAATTTTCTATGCACTCCCACTGTTTAGGAAAAAAGTTATGATGTATGACTGCAACTTAGTCGAATGTGCCCAGGTCAGTGCAGTCTTAAGAGAGCACAATTCTCCAGTGTTCTTTGCCTCTGTCACTATTTTTAGCTCCCCAGACGGACATTGTGTGGCTGTGGCACTGACAGGAATGAGGCCATCCGAATGCAAGGAATGAACCTGTGCCAACTGCCAAGAGTCTCACCCCCTCTGCATATTCATTGTCCAAAACATAACATCTGGGACATTTCCCTGTCAGCCCGATTTCCACACTCCCTGAAATGCCCCACTTTAATCAAATGATTTGCTCGTCTCTCTGTCCCTTGGAACCATTATTTGAAAGGCCAAGTGACAAATTAGGGGAATGCCACACAGGGTATAGTACATGACAGAGGTTTGGCTGAAGTATGTGTGCCATACTCTGAAAATAAGATGAATGCCATCGTAGCAGTTTGGGTTTTGATGGATTTACACATTACTCTGTGTGTGTGTGTGTGTGTGTGTGTGTGTGTGTGTGTGTGTGTGTCTTCACTGAGGAGATGGGCCTGCGGCGATCCAGAATCTGGTGGGAATTGGTACCACTTTGTCCTTCGCTTGTTTGTATCTTGCTTTGTGTGCAGCAATGCTATCCTACACTTCTCAACTTCCTGTTAAACTTGGGCAGTTCCAAAGATAGTTTGTGTCAGTTAAAAGTAAATCAGTGGACATCATATTTCACTGTTTACTGCATTCATAACACTACTTTTTCACTCTACATATTCTACATACAGTGGATAGTGGAAACTCAAAATTTTGTCCAAATATATAGACCCATTTACTGTTAGTAAACAAAGAAGTATGCGCGCGCATTGTGGTAACGGAAGTATGGCGGCTAGCAAAGGCTTGTCAAGCTACTCTGGGTCATTATCAACAAAGTGGAGGACTATATACACACTGCAAACTGCACCTGTATGGCACGGTAAGTATTATTGTGCTGATTTCACTTTCTTTACTTTAACAGAAATGAACATGAACTGCTCAGATAACTTAACTGTGATGTATTAGGCTTTTGCACTTGCCGGTACCCGTAGTTAATGACGGGTATAAACGGAAGGTTGTCATGGTAACAGTTGTTGTGGTGTTGACGAGATAAAAACGTTATGTACGATGAAGCTCGGTTGTCAAGCCTTGTTAATATAACATAATAATCTAAACTGCCAAATTATATTTTTATATTGGACATGCACCAAAACCGCGGCTAACGCTGCTAATGCTAACAGCTAGCTTCCACACTCACTAAGGAGTCTCTGCACAAGATAAAAAACACAACA